>JAPFFH010000028.1:3898230-3963785 GCA_029030765.1 Salix suchowensis | reverse complement strand
CTATTTAGTTGGTATTAGACTTCAAATTTATGGGTAATACACTTTTCTCCCAAACATGGTTGAACTTGGTTTTTGGAGGGGGTGTTAGCCTTGGATTTTCTGGACAAATTGATCCCGACTCGACGAGCCCCATTTAAATGAGTATTAGCCTTATATTTCTAACCTTGTTCATATACAAGACCTTTTTAGTTGGTATTAGACTTCAAATTTATGGGTAATACACTTTTCTCCCAAACATGGTTGAACTTGGTTTTTGGAGGGGGTGTTAGCCTTGGATTTTCTGACAAATTGATCCCGACTCGACGAGCCCCATTTAAATGAGTATTAGCCTTATATTTCTAACCTTGTTTCATATCCAAGACCTTTTAGTTGGTATTAGACTTCAAATTTATGGGTAATACACTTTTCTCCCCAAACATGGTTGAACTTTGGTTTTTGGAGGGGGTGTTAGCCTTGGATTTTCTGACAAATTGATCCCGACTCGACGAGCCCCATTTAAATGAGTATTAGCCTTATATTTCTAACCTTTTTCATATCCAAGACCCTTTTAGTTGGTATTAGACTTCAAATTTATGGGTAATACACTTTTCTCCCAAACATGGTTGAACTTGGTTTTTTGGAGGGGGTGTTAGCCTTGGATTTTCTGGACAAATTGATCCCGACTCGACGAGCCCCATTTAAATGAGTATTCGCCTTATATTTCTAACCTTGTTCATATCCAAGAGCTTTTAGTTGGTATTAGACTTCAAATTTATGGGTAATACACTTTTCCCCCATGCATGGTTGAACTTGGTTTTTGGAGGGCGTGTTAGCCTTGGATTTTCAGACAAATTGATCCTGACTCAACAAGTCCCATTTAAATGAGTATTAGCCTTATATTTCTAACCTTGTTCATATCCCATCCCTATTTAGTTGGTATTAGACTTCAAATTTATGGGTAATACACTTTTCCCCTAAACTTGATTGAACTTGGTTTTTGGAGGGGGTGTTAGCCTTGGATTTTTCGGACAAATTGATCCTGACTCGACGAGCCCCATTTAAATGAGTATTAGACTTATATTTCTAACCTTGTTGATATACAAGACTTTTTAGTTGGTATTAGACTTCAAATTTATGGGTAATACACTTTTCCGCCAAACATGGTTGATCTTGGTTTTGGAGGGGGTGTTAGCCTTGGATTTTCGGACAAATTGATCCTGACTCGACGAGTCCCATTTAAATGAGTATTAGCCTTATATTTCTAACCTTGTTTATATCCAATACCTTTTAGTTGGTATTAGACTTCAAATTTATGGGTAATACACTTTTCCCCCAAACATGGTTGAACTTGGTTTTTGGAGGGGGTGTTAGCCTTGGATTTTCGGACAAATTGATCCCCGACTCGACGAGCCCCATTTAAATGAGTATTAGCCTTATATTTCTAACCTTGTTCATATCCAAGAGCTTTTAGTTGGTATTAGACTTCAAATTTATGGGTAATACAATTTTCTCCCCAAACATGGTTGAACTTGGTTTTTGGAAGGGGTGTTAGCCTTGGATTTTCTGAACAAATTGATCCTGACTCGACGAGCCCCATTTAAATGAGTATTAGCCTTATATTTCTAACCTTTTTCATATCCAAGACCTTTTAGTTGGTATTAGACTTCAAATTTATGGGTAATACACTTTTCCCCCAAACATGGTTGACCTTGGTTTTTGGAGGGGGTGTTAGCCTTGGATTTTTGGACAAATTGATCCTGACTCGACGAGCCCCATTTAAATGAGTATTAGCCTTATATTTCTAACCTTGTTCATATCCAAGAGCTTTTAGTTGGTATTAGACTTCAAATTTATGGGTAATACACTTTTCCCCCAAACATGGTTGAACTTGGTTTTTGGAGGGGGTGTTAGCCTTGGATTTTCAGACAAATTGATCCTCACTCGACAAGCCCCATTTAAATGAGTATTAGCCTTATATTTCTAACCTTGTTTATATCCAATACCTTTTAGTTGGTATTAGACTTCAAATTTATGGGTAATACACTTTTCCCCCAAACATGGTTGAACTTGGTTTTGGAGGGGGTGTTAGCCTTGGATTTTCGGACAAATTGATCCTGACTCGACGAGCCCCATTTAAATGAGTATTAGCCTTATATTTCTAACCTTGTTCATATCCAAGAGCTTTTAAGTTGGTATTAGACTTCAAATTTATGGGTAATACACTTTTTCCCCCAAACATGGTTGAACTTGGTTTTTGGAGGGGGTGTTAGCCTTGGATTTTCGAACAAATTGATCCCGACTCGACGAGCCCCATTTAAATGAGTATTAGCCTTAGATTTCTAACCTTGTTTCATATCCAAGACCCTTTTAGTTGGTATTAGACTTCAAATTTATCGGGTAATACACTTTTCCCCCAAACATGGTTTGAACTTTGTTTTTGGAGGGGGTGTTAGCCTTGGATTTTCGGACAAATTGATCCCGACTCGACGAGCCCCATTTAAATGAGTATTAGCCTTATATTTCTAACCTTGTTCATATCCCAAGACCTTTTTAGTTGGTATTAGACTTCAAATTTATGGGTAATACACTTTTCCCCCCAAACATGGTTGAACTTGGTTTTTGGAGGGGGTGTTAGCCTTGGATTTTCGGACAAATTGATCCTGACTCGACGAGCCCCATTTAAATGAGTATTAGCCTTATATTTCTAACCTTGTTCATATAAAAGACCTTTTAGTTGTTATTAGACTTCAAATTTATGGGTAATACACTTTTCCCCCAAGCATGGTTGAACTTGGTTTTTGGAGGGGGTGTTAGCCTTGGATTTTCTGACAAATTGATCCCGACTCGACGAGCCCCATTTAAATGAGTATTAGCCTTATATTTCTAACCTTTTTCATATCCAAGACCTTTTAGTTGGTATTTAGACTTCAAATTTATGGGTAATACACTTTTCTCCCAAACATGGTTGAACTTGGTTTTTGGAGGGGGTGTTAGCCTTGGATTTTCTGACAAATTGATCCCGACCTCGACGAGCCCAATTTAAATGAGAATTAGCATTAGATTTATAACCTTGTTCATATACAAGCACTTTTTAGTTGTTATTAGACTTCAAATTTATGGGTAATACACATTTCCCCCAAACATGGTTGAACTTGGGTTTTGGAGGGGGTGTTAGCCTTGGATTTTCGGACAAATTGATCCTGACTCGACGAGCCCCATTTAAATGAGTATTAGCCTTATATTTCTAACCTTTTTCATATCCAAGACCTTTTAGTTGGTATTAGACTTCAAATTTATGGGTAATACACTTTTCCCCCAAACATGGTTGAACTTGGTTTTTGGAGGGGGTGTTAGCCTTGGATTTTTCGGACAAATTGATCCCGACTCGACGAGCCCCATTTAAATGAGTATTAGCCTTATATTTCTAACCTTGTTCATATCCAAGAGCTTTTTAGTTGGTATTAGACTTCAAATTTATGGGTAATACACTTTTCCCCCATGCATGGTTGAACTTGGTTTTTGGAGGGCGTGTTAGCCTTGGATTTTCAGACAAATTGATCCTGACTCAACAAGTCCCATTTAAATGAGTATTAGCCTTATATTTCTAACCTTGTTCATATCCCAGCCCTTTTTAGTTGGTATTAGACTTCAAATTTATGGGTAATACACTTTTCCCCCAAACATGGTTGAACTTGGTTTTTGGAGGGGGTGTTAGCCTTGGATTTTCTGGACAAATTGATCCCGACTCGACGAGCCCCATTTAAATGAGTATTAGCCTTATATTTCTAACCTTGTTCATATCCAAGAGCTTTTAGTTGGTATTAGACTTCAAATTTATGGGTAATACAATTTTCCCCCAAACATGGTTGAACTTGGTTTTTTGGAGGGGTGTTAGCCTTGGATTTTCGGACAAATTGATCCCGACTCGACGAGCCCCATTTAAATGAGTATTAGCCTTAGATTTCTAACCTTGTTTCATATCCAAGACCTTTTAGTTGGTATTAGACTTCAAATTTATGGGTAATACGACTTTTTCCCCCAAACATGATTGAACTTGGTTTTTGGAGGGGGTGTTAGCCTTGGATTTTCTGGGACAAATTGATCCCGACTCGACGAGCCCCATTTAAATGAGTATTAGCCTTATATTTCTAACCTTGTTCATATCCCAAGTCCTTTTTAGTTGGTATTAGACTTCAAATTTATGGGTAATACACTTTTTCCCCAAACATGATTGAACTTGGTTTTTGGAGGGGGTGTTAGCCTTGGATTTTCGGACAAATTGATCCTGACTCGACGAGCCCCATTTAAATGAGTATTAGCCTTATATTTCTAACCTTGTTCATATCCAAGAGCTTTTAGTTGGTATTAGACTTCAAATTTATGGGTAATACACTTTTCCCCCAAACATGGTTGAACTTGGTTTTTGGAGGGGGTGTTAGCCTTGGATTTTCAGACAAATTGATCCTCACTCGACAAGCCCCATTTAAATGAGTATTAGCCTTATATTTCTAACCTTGTTCATATCCCAGCCCTTTTTAGTTGATATTAGACTTCAAATTTATGGGTAATACACTTTTCCCCTAAACTTGATTGAACTTGGTTTTTGGAGGGGGTGTTAGCCTTGGATTTTTGGACAAATTGATCCTGACTCGACGAGCCCCATTTAAATGAGTATTAGCCTTATATTTCTAACCTTGTTCATATCCAAGACCTTTTTAGTTGGTATTAGACTTCAAATTTATGGGTAATACACTTTTCCCCCAAACATGGTTGAACTTGGTTTTTGGAGGGGGTGTTAGCCTTGGATTTTCTGGACAAATTGATCCTGACTCGACGAGCCCCATTTAAATGAGTATTAGCCTTATATTTCTAACCTTGTTCATATCCAAGACCTTTTAAGTTGGTATTAGACTTCAAATTTATGGGTAATACAATTTTTCTCCCCAAACATGGTTGAACTTGGTTTTTGGAAGGGGGTGTTAGCCTTGGATTTTCGGACAAATTGATCCCGACTCGATGAGCCCCATTTAAATGAGTATTAGCCTTAGATTTCTAACCTTGTTTCATATCCAAGACCTTTTAGTTGGTATTAGACTTCAAATTTATGGGTAATACACTTTTCCCCCAAACATGGTTGAACTTTGGTTTTTGGAGGGGGTGTTAGCCTTGGATTTTCTGGACAAATTGATCCCCGACTCGACGAGCCCCATTTAAATGAGTATTAGGCTTATATTTCTAACCATGTTCATATCCCAGTCCTTTTTAGTTGGTATTAGACTTCAAATTTATGGGTAATACACTTTTCCCCCAAACATGGTTGAACTTGGTTTTTGGAGGGGGTGTTAGCCTTGGATTTTCGGACAAATTGATCCTGACTCGACGAGCCCCATTTAAATGAGTATTAGCCTTATATTTCTAACCTTGTTCATATAAAAGACCTTTTAGTTGTTATTAGACTTCAAATTTATGGGTAATACACTTTTCCCCCAAGCATGGTTGAACTTGGTTTTTGGAGGGGGTGTTAGCCTTGGATTTTCGGACAAATTGATCCTGACTCGACGAGCCCCATTTAAATGAGTAATAGCCTTATATTTCTAACCTTTTTCATATCCAAGACCTTTTAGTTGGTATTAGACTTCAAATTTATGGGTAATACACTTTTCTCCCAAACATGGTTGAACTTGGTTTTTGGAGGGGGTGTTAGCCTTGGATTTTCAGACAAATTGATCCTGACTCGACGAGCCCCAATTTAAATGAGTATTAGCCTTAGATTTATAACCTTGTTCATATACAAGCCCTTTTTAGTTGTTATTAGACTTCAAATTTATGGGTAATATACTTTTCCCCCAAACATGGTTGAACTTGGTTTTTGGAGAGGGGTTGTTAGCCTTGGATTTTTTGGACAAATTGATCCTGACTCGACGAGCCCCATTTAAATGAGTATTAGCCTTATATTTCTAACCTTGTTCATATCCAAGACCTTTTTAGTTGGTATTAGACTTCAAATTTATGGGTAATACACTTTTCCCCCAAACATGGTTGAACTTGGTTTTTGGAGGGGGTGTTAGCCTTGGATTTTCTGGACAAATTGATCCCCGACTCGACGAGCCCCAATTTAAATGAGTATTAGCCTTATATTTATAACCTTGTTCATATCCAAGCCCTTTTTAGTTGGTATTAGACTTCAAATTTATGGGTAATACAATTTTCCCCCAAACATGGTTGAACTTGGTTTTTGGAAGGGGTTTTAGCCTTGGATTTTCGAACAAATTGATCCTGACTCAACGAGCCCCATTTAAATGAGTATTAGCCTTAGATTTCTAACCTTGTTGATATCCAAGACTTTTTAGTTGGTATTAGACTTCAAATTTATGGGTAATACACTTTTCCCCCAAACATGGTTGAACTTGGTTTTGGAGGGGGTGCTAGCCTTGGATTTTCGGACAAATTGATCATGACTCGACGAGCCCCATTTAAATGAGTATTAGCCTTATATTTCTAACCTTGTTCATATCCAAGAGCTTTAAGTTGGTATTAGACTTCAAATTTATGGGTAATACAATTTTCCCCCAAACATGGTTGAACTTGGTTTTTGGAAGGGGTTTTAGCCTTGGATTTTCGAACAAATTGATCCTGACTCGACGAGCCCCATTTAAATGAGTATTAGCCTTAGATTTCTAACCTTGTTTATATCCAAGCCTTTTAGTTGGTATTAGACTTCAAATTTATCGGTAATAGACTTTTCCCCCAAACATGATTGAACTTTGTTTTGGAGGGGGTGTTAGCCTTGGATTTTCGGACAAATTGATCCTGACTCGACGAGCCCCATTTAAATGAGTATTAGGCTTATATTTCTAACCATGTTCATATCCCAGTCCTTTTTAGTTGGTATTAGACTTCAAATTTATGGGTAATACACTTTTCCCCCAAACATGGTTGAACTTGGTTTTTGGAGGGGGTGTTAGCCTTGGATTTTCGGACAAATTGATCCTGACTCGACGAGCCCCATTTAAATGAGTATTAGCCTTATATTTCTAACCTTGTTCATATAAAAGACCTTTTAGTTGTTATTAGACTTCAAATTTATGGGTAATACACTTTTCCCCCAAGCATGGTTGAACTTGGTTTTCGGAGGGGGTGTTAGCCTTGGATTTTCGGACAAATTGATCCTGACTCGACGAGCCCCATTTAAATGAGTAATAGCCTTATATTTCTAACCTTTTTCATATCCAAGACCTTTTAGTTGGTATTAGACTTCAAATTTATGGGCAATACACTTTTCTCCCAAACATGGTTGAACTTGGTTTTTGGAGGGGGTGTTAGCCTTGGATTTTCGGACAAATTGATCCTGACCTCGACGAGCCCAATTTAAATGAGTATTAGCATTAGATTTATAACCTTGTTCATATACAAGCCCTTTTTAGTTGTTATTAGACTTCAAATTTATGGGTAATACACTTTTCCCCCAAACATGGTTGAACATGGTTTTTGGAGAGGTTGTTAGCCTTGGATTTTTGGACAAATTGATCCTGACTCGACGAGCCCCATTTAAATGAGTATTAGCCTTATATTTCTAACCTTGTTGATATCCAAGACTTTTTAGTTGGTATTAGACTTCAAATTTATGGGTAATACACTTTTCCCCCAAACATGGTTGAACATGGTTTTTGGAGAGGTTGTTAGCCTTGGATTTTTGGACAAAGTGATCCTGACTCGACGAGCCCCATTTAAATGAGTATTAGCGTTATATTTCTAACCTTTTTCATATCCAAGAACTTTTAGTTGGTATTAGACTTCAAATTTATGTGTAATACACTTTTCCCCCAAACATGGTTGAACTTTGTTTTTGGAGGGGGTGTAGCCTTGGATTTGCGGACAAATTGATCCTGACTCGACGAGCCCCATTTAAATGAGTATTAGCCTTATATTTCTAACCTTGTTGATATCCAAGACTTTTTAGTCAGTATTAGACTTCAAATTTTTGGGTAATACGCTTTTCCCCCAAACATGGTTGAACTTGGTTTTTGCAGGGGGTGTTAGCCTTGGATTTTTGGACAAATTGATCCTGACTTGACGAGCCCCATTTAAATGAGTATTAGCCTTATATTTCTAACCTTGTTTATATCCAAGCCTTTTAGTTGGTATTAGACTACAAATTTATCGATAATAGACTTTTCCCCGAAACATGATTGAACTTTGTTTTGAACGGGGTGTTAGCCTTGGATTTTCGGACAAATTGATCCTGACCTCGACGAGCCCAATTTAAATGAGTATTAGCGTTAGATTTATAACCTTGTTCATATACAAGCCCTTTTTAGTTGTTATTAGACTTCAAATTTATGGGTAATACACTTTTCCCCCAAACATGGTTGAACATGGTTTTTGGAGGGGTTGTTAGCCTTGGATTTTTGGACAAATTGATCCTGACTCGACGAGCCCCATTTAAATGAGTATTAGCCTTATATTTCTAACCTTGTTGATATCCAAGACTTTTTAGTTGGTATTAGACTTCAAATTTATGGGTAATACACTTTTCCCCCAAACATGGTTGAACTTGGTTTTTGCAGGGGGTGTTAGCCTTGGATTTTCGGACAAATTGATCCTGACCTCGACGAGCCCAATTTAAATGAGTATTAGCCTTAGATTTAATACCTTGTTCATATCCAAGCCCTTTTTAGTTGGTATTAGACTTCAAATTTATGGGTAATACACTTTTCCCCCAAACATGGTTGAACTTGGTTTTTGGAGGGGGTGTTAGCCTTGGATTTTCGGACAAATTGATCCTGACTCGATGAGCCCAATTTAAATGAGTATTAGCCTTAGATTTAGAACCTTGTTCATATCCAAGACCTTTTAGTTGGTATTAGACTTCAAATTTATGGGTAATACACTTTTCCCCCAAACATGGTTGAACTTGGTTTTTGGAAGGGGGTTTTAGCCTTGGATTTTTGGACAAATTGATCCTGACTCGACGAGCCCCATTTAAATGAGTATTAGACTTATATTTCTAACCTTGTTTATATCCAAGCCTTTTAGTTGGTATTAGACTTCAAATTTATGGGTAATACACTTTCCCCCCAAACATGGTAGAAACTTTGTTTTTGGAGGGGTTGTTAGCCTTGGATTTTCGGACAAATTGATCCTGACTCGACGAGCCCCATTTAAATGAGTATTAGCCTTAAATTTATAACCTTGTTCATATCCAAGGCCTTTTTATTTGGTATTAGACTTCAAATTTTTGGGTAATACACTTTTCCGCCAAACATGGTAGAAACTTTGTTTTTGGAGGGGGTGTTAGCCTTGGATTGTCGGACAAATTGATCCTGACTTGATCAGCCCCATTTAAAAGAGTATTAGTCTTATATTTCTAACCTTGTTCATATGCAAGCCCTTTTTAGTTGGTATTAGACTTCAAATTTATGGGTAATACACTTTTCCCCCAAACATGATTGAACTTTGTTTTTGGAGGGGTTGTTAGGCTTGGATTTTCGGACAAATTGATCCTGACTCGACGAGCCCCATTTAAATGAGTATTAGCCTTATATTTCTAACCTTTTTTACATCCAAGACTTTTTAGTTGGTATTAGACTTCAAATTTATGGGTAATACACTTTTCCCCCAAACATGGTTGAACTTCGTTTTGGAGGGGATATTAGCCTTGGATTTTCGGACAAATTGATCCTGACTCGACGAGCCCCATTTAAATGAGTATTAGCCTTAGATTTCTAACCTTGTTTATATCCAAACCTTTTAGTTGGTATTAGACTTCAAATTTATGGGTAATAGACTTTTCCCCCAAACATGATTGAACTTTGTTTTGGAGTGGGTGTTAGCCTTGGATTTTCGGACAAATTGATCCTGACTCGACGAGCCCCATTTAAATGAGTATTAGCCTTATATTTCTAACCTTGTACATATACAAGATATTTTAGTTGGTATTAGACTTCAAATTTATGGGTAATACACTTTTCCCCCAAACATGGTTGAACTTGGTTTTTGGAGGGGGTGTTACCCTTGGATTTTCGGACAAATTGATCCTGACTCGACGAGCCCCATTTAAATGAGTATTAGCATTATATTTCTAACCTTGTTCATATCCAAGACCCTTTACTTTGTATTAGACTTCAAATTTATGGGTAATACAATTTTCCCCCAAACATGGTTGAAATTGGTTTTTGGAAGGGGTTTTAGCCTTGGATTTTCGGACAAATTGATCCTGACTCGACAAGCCCCATTTAAATGAGTATTAGCCTTATATTTCTGACCTTTTTCATATCCAAGACCTTTTAGTTGGTATTATATTTCAAATTTATGGCTAATACACTTTTCCCCCAAACATGGTTGAACTTGGTTTTTGGAGGGTGTGTTAGCCTTGGATTTTCGGACAAATTGATCCTGACTCGACGAGCCCCATTTAAATGAGAATTAGCCTTAGATTTCTTACCTTGTTTATATCCAAGCCTTTTAGTTGGTATTAGACTTCAAATTTATGGGTAATACACTTTTCCCCCAAACATGGTAGAAACTTTGTTTTTGGAGGGGGTGTTAGCCTTGGATTGTTGGCAAAATTGATCCTGACTCGACGAGCCCCATTTTAATGAGTATTAGCCTTATATTTCTAACCTTGTTCATATACAAGAGCTTTTAGGTGGCATTAGACTACAAATTTATGGGTAATACACTTTTCCCCCAAACATGGTTGAACTTTGTTTTTTTTTGGAGGGGGTGTTAGCCTTGGATTTTCGGAAAAATTGATCCCGACTCCACGAGCCCCTATTTAAATGAGTATTAGCCTTAGATTTCTAACCTTGTTCATATGCAAGCCCTTTTTAGTTGGTATTAGACTTCAAATCTATGGGTAATACACTTTTCCCCCCAAACATGGTTGAACTTGGTTTTTTGGAGGGGGTGTTAGCCTTTGATTTTCTGGGACAAATTGATCCCGACCTCGACGAGCCCCAATTTAAATGAGTATTAGCCTTAGATTTATAACCTTGTTCATATCCAAGCCCTTTTTAGTTGGTATTAGACTTCAAATTTATGGGTAATACACTTTTCCCCCCAAACATGGTTGAACTTGGTTTTTGCAGGGGGTGTTAGCCTTGGATATTCTGGACAAATTGATCCCCGACTCGATGAGCCCAATTTAAATGAGTATTAGCCTTAGATTTATAACCTTGTTCATATCCAAGCCCTTTTTAGTTGTTATTAGACTTCAAATTTATGGGTAATACACTTTTCCCCCAAACATGGTTGAACTTGGTTTTTTGGAAGGGGGTTTTAGCCTTGGATTTTCTGACAAATTAATCCTCGACTCGACAAGCCCCATTTAAATGAGTATTAGCCTTAGATTTCTAATCTTTTTCATATCCAAGCCCTTTTTAGTTGGTATTAGACTTCAAATTTATGGGTAATACACTTTCCCCCCCAAACATGGTAGAAACTTTGTTTTTGGAGGGGGTTGTTAGCCTTGGATTTTCTGGACAAATTGATCCCGACTCGACGAGCCCCATTTAAATGAGTATTAGTCTTAAATTTATAACCTTGTTCATATCCAAGGCCTTTTTATTTGGTATTAGACTTCAAATTTTTGGGTAATATACTTTTCCGCCAAACATGGTAGAAACTTTGTTTTTGGAGGGGGTGTTAGCCTTGGATTGTCGTACAAATTGATCCTGACTTGATCAGCCCCATTTAAATGAGTATTAGTCTTATATTTCTAACCTTGTTCATATTCAAGCCCTTTTTAGTTGGTATTAGACTTCAAATTTATGGGTAATACACTTTTCCCCCAAACATGATTGAACTTTGTTTTTGGAGGGGTTGTTAGCCTTGGATTTTCGGACAAATTGATCCTGACTCGACGAGCCCCATTTAAATGAGTATTAGCCTTATATTTCTAACCTTTTTGACATCCAAGACTTTTTAGTTGGTATTAGACTTCAAATTTATGGGTAATATACTTTTCCCCCAAACATGCTTGAACTTCGTTTTGGAGGGGATATTAGCCTTGGATTTTCGGACCAATTGATCCTGACTCGACGAGCCCCATTTAAATGAGTATTAGCCTTATATTTCTAACCTTGATGATATCCAAGACTTTTTAGTTGGTATTAGACTTCAAATTTATGGGTAATACACTTTTCCCCCAAACATGGTTGAACTTGGTTTTTGCAGGGGGTGTTAGCCTTGGATTTTCGGGCAAATTGATCCTGACTCGACGAGCCCCATTTAAATGAGTATTAGCCTTATATTTCTAACCTTGTTCATATCCAAGAGCTTTTAGTTGGTATTAGACTTCAAATTTATGGGTAATACAATTTTCCCCCAAACATGGTTGAACTTGGTTTTTGGAAGGGGGTTTTAGCCTTGGATTTTCGGACAAATTAATCCTGACTCGACAAGCCCCATTTAAATGAGTATTAGCCTTAGATTTCTAATCTTTTTCATATCCAAGCCCTTTTTAGTTGGTATTAGACTTCAAATTTATGGGTAATACACTTTCCCCCCAAACATGGTAGAAACTTTGTTTTTGGAGGGGTTGTTAGCCTTGGATTTTCGGACAAATTGATCCTGACTCGACGAGCCCCATTTAAATGAGTATTAGTCTTAAATTTATAACCTTGTTCATATCCAAGGCCTTTTTATTTGGTATTAGACTTCAAATTTTTGGGTAATATACTTTTCCGCCAAACATGGTAGAAACTTTGTTTTTGGAGGGGGTGTTAGCCTTGGATTGTCGTACAAATTGATCCTGACTTGATCAGCCCCATTTAAATGAGTATTAGTCTTATATTTCTAACCTTGTTCATATTCAAGCCCTTTTTAGTTGGTATTAGACTTCAAATTTATGGGTAATACACTTTTTCCCCCAAACATGATTGAACTTTGTTTTTGGAGGGGTTGTTAGCCTTGGATTTTCGGACAAATTGATCCTGACTCGACGAGCCCCATTTAAATGAGTATTAGCCTTATATTTCTAACCTTGTTCATATCCAAGAGCTTTTAGTTGGTATTAGACTTCAAATTTATGGGTAATACAATTTTCCCCCAAACATGGTTGAACTTGGTTTTTGGAAGGGGGTTTTAGCCTTGGATTTTCTGGGACAAATTGATCCCCGACTCGACGATCCCCATTTAAATGAGTATTAGCCTTAGATTTCTAACCTTGTTTATATCCAAACCTTTTAGTTGGTATTAGACTTCAAATTTATGGGTAATAGACTTTTCCCCGAAACATGATTGAACTTTGTTTTTGGAGTGGGTGTTAGCCTTGGATTTTTCGGACAAATTGATCCCGACTCGATGAGCCCCATTTAAATGAGTATTAGCCTTATATTTCTAACCTTGTACATATAAAAGATATTTTAGTTGGTATTAGACTTCAAATTTATGGGTAATACACTTTTCCCCCAAACATGGTTGAACTTGGTTTTTGGAGGGGGTGTTACCCTTGGATTTTCGGACAAATTGATCCTGACTCGACGAGCCCCATTTAAATGAGTATTAGCATTATATTTCTAACCTTGTTCATATCCAAGACCCTTTACTTTGTATTAGACTTCAAATTTATGGGTAATACAATTTTCCCCCAAACATGGTTGAAATTGGTTTTTGGAAGGGGTTTTAGCCTTGGATTTTCGGACAAATTGATCCTGACTCGACTAGCCCCATTTCAATGAGTATTAGCCTTATATTTCTAACCTTGTTCATATCCAAGCCCTTTTTAGTTGATATTAGACTTCAAATTTATGGGTAATACACTTTTTCCCCAAAACATGGTTGAACTTGGTTTTTGGAGGGGGTGTTAGCCTTGGATTTTCGGACAAATTGATCCTGACTCGACAAGCCCCATTTAAATGAGTATTAGCCTTATATTTCTGACCTTTTTCATATCCAAGACCTTTTAGTTGGTATTATATTTCAAATTTATGGCTAATACACTTTTCCCCCAAACATGGTTGAACTTGGTTTTTGGAGGGTGTGTTAGCCTTGGATTTTCGGACAAATTGATCCTGACTCGACGAGCCCCATTTAAATGAGTATTAGCCTTAGATTTCTTACCTTGTTTATATCCAAGCCTTTTAGTTGGTATTAGACTTCAAATTTATGGGTAATACACTTTTCCCCCAAACATGGTAGAAACTTTGTTTTTGGAGGGGGTGTTAGCCTTGGATTGTCGGCAAAATTGATCCTGACTCGACGAGCCCCATTTTAATGAGTATTAGCCTTATATTTCTAACCTTGTTCATATACAAGAGCTTTTAGGTGGCATTAGACTACAAATTTATGGGTAATACACTTTTCCCCCAAACATGGTTGAACTTTTTTTTTGGAGGGGGTGTTAGCCTTGGATTTTCGGAAAATTGATCCTGACTCCACGAGCCCTATTTAAATGAGTATTAGCCTTAGATTTCTAACCTTGTTCATATGCAAGCCCTTTTTAGTTGGTATTAGACTTCAAATCTATGGGTAATACACTTTTCCCCCAAACATGGTTGAACTTGGTTTTTGGAGGGGGTGTTAGCCTTTGATTTTCGGGCAAATTGATCCTGACCTCGACGAGCCCAATTTAAATGAGTATTAGCCTTAGATTTATAACCTTGTTCATATCCAAGCCCTTTTTAGTTGGTATTAGACTTCAAATTTATGGGTAATACACTTTTCCCCCAAACATGGTTGAACTTGGTTTTTGCAGGGGGTGTTAGCCTTGGATATTCGGACAAATTGATCCTGACTCGATGAGCCCAATTTAAATGAGTATTAGCCTTAGATTTATAACCTTGTTCATATCCAAGCCCTTTTTAGTTGTTATTAGACTTCAAATTTATGGGTAATACACTTTTCCCCCAAACATGGTTGAACTTGGTTTTTGGAAGGGGGTTTTAGCCTTGGATTTTCGGACAAATTAATCCTGACTCGACAAGCCCCATTTAAATGAGTATTAGCCTTAGATTTCTAATCTTTTTCATATCCAAGCCCTTTTTAGTTGGTATTAGACTTCAAATTTATGGGTAATACACTTTCCCCCCAAACATGGTAGAAACTTTGTTTTTGGAGGGGTTGTTAGCCTTGGATTTTCGGACAAATTGATCCTGACTCGACGAGCCCCATTTAAATGAGTATTAGTCTTAAATTTATAACCTTGTTCATATCCAAGGCCTTTTTATTTGGTATTAGACTTCAAATTTTTGGGTAATATACTTTTCCGCCAAACATGGTAGAAACTTTGCTTTTGGAGGGGGTGTTAGCCTTGGATTGTCGTACAAATTGATCCTGACTTGATCAGCCCCATTTAAATGAGTATTAGTCTTATATTTCTAACCTTGTTCATATTCAAGCCCTTTTTAGTTGGTATTAGACTTCAAATTTATGGGTAATACACTTTTCCCCCAAACATGATTGAACTTTGTATTTGGAGGGGTTGTTAGCCTTGGATTTTCGGACAAATTGATCCTGACTCGACGAGCCCCATTTAAATGAGTATTAGCCTTATATTTCTAACCTTTTTGACATCCAAGACTTTTTAGTTGGTGTTAGACTTCAAATTTATGGGTAATATACTTTTCCCCCAAACATGCTTGAACTTCGTTTTGGAGGGGATATTAGCCTTGGATTTTCGGACCAATTGATCCTGACTCGACGAGCCCCATTTAAATGAGTATTAGCCTTATATTTCTAACCTTGATGATATCCAAGACTTTTTAGTTGGTATTAGACTTCAAATTTATGGGTAATACACTTTTCCCCCAAACATGGTTGAACTTGGTTTTTGCAGGGGGTGTTAGCCTTGGATTTTCGGGCAAATTGATCCTGACTCGACGAGCCCCATTTAAATGAGTATTAGCCTTATATTTCTAACCTTGTTCATATCCAAGAGCTTTTAGTTGGTATTAGACTTCAAATTTATGGGTAATACAATTTTCCCCCAAACATGGTTGAACTTGGTTTTTGGAAGGGGGTTTTAGCCTTGGATTTTCGGATAAATTGATCCTGACTCGACGATCCCCATTTAAATGAGTATTAGCCTTAGATTTCTAACCTTGTTTATATCCAAACCTTTTAGTTGGTATTAGACTTCAAATTTATGGGTAATAGACTTTTCCCCCAGACATGATTGAACTTTGTTTTGGAGTGGGTGTTAGCCTTGGATTTTCGGACAAATTGATCCTGACTCGACGAGCCCCATTTAAATGAGTATTAGCCTTATATTTCTAACCTTGTACATATACAAGATATTTTAGTTGGTATTAGACTTCAAATTTATGGGTAATACACTTTTCCCCCAAACATGGTTGAACTTGGTTTTTGGAGGGGGTGTTACCCTTGGATTTTCGGACAAATTGATCCTGACTCGACGAGCCCCATTTAAATGAGTATTAGCATTATATTTCTAACCTTGTTCATATCCAAGACCCTTTACTTTGTATTAGACTTCAAATTTATGGGTAATACAATTTTCCCCCAAACATGCTTGAACTTCGTTTTGGAGGGGATATTAGCCTTGGATTTTCGGACCAATTGATCCTGACTCGACGAGCCCCATTTAAATGAGTATTAGCCTTATATTTCTAACCTTGATGATATCCAAGACTTTTTAGTTGGTATTAGACTTCAAATTTATGGGTAATACACTTTTCCCCCAAACATGGTTGAACTTGGTTTTTGCAGGGGGTGTTAGCCTTGGATTTTCGGGCAAATTGATCCTGACTCGACGAGCCCCATTTAAATGAGTATTAGCCTTATATTTCTAACCTTGTTCATATCCAAGAGCTTTTAGTTGGTATTAGACTTCAAATTTATGGGTAATACAATTTTCCCCCAAACATGGTTGAACTTGGTTTTTGGAAGGGGGTTTTAGCCTTGGATTTTCGGACAAATTGATCCTGACTCGACGATCCCCATTTAAATGAGTATTAGCCTTAGATTTCTAACCTTGTTTATATCCAAACCTTTTAGTTGGTATTAGACTTCAAATTTATGGGTAATAGACTTTTCCCCCAGACATGATTGAACTTTGTTTTGGAGTGGGTGTTAGCCTTGGATTTTCGGACAAATTGATCCTGACTCGATGAGCCCCATTTAAATGAGTATTAGCCTTATATTTCTAACCTTGTACATATACAAGATATTTTAGTTGGTATTAGACTTCAAATTTATGGGTAATACACTTTTCCCCCAAACATGGTTGAACTTGGTTTTTGGAGGGGGTGTTACCCTTGGATTTTCGGACAAATTGATCCTGACTCGACGAGCCCCATTTAAATGAGTATTAGCATTATATTTCTAACCTTGTTCATATCCAAGACCCTTTACTTTGTATTAGACTTCAAATTTATGGGTAATACAATTTTCCCCCAAACATGGTTGAAATTGGTTTTTGGAAGGGGTTTTAGCCTTGGATTTTCTGGACAAATTGATCCCCGACTCGACTAGCCCCATTTCAATGAGTATTAGCCTTATATTTCTAACCTTGTTCATATCCAAGCCCTTTTTAGTTGATATTAGACTTCAAATTTATGGGTAATACACTTTTTCCCCAAAACATGGTTGAACTTGGTTTTTGGAGGGGGTGTTAGCCTTGGATTTTCTGGACAAATTGATCCCCGACTCGACAAGCCCCATTTAAATGAGTATTAGCCTTATATTTCTGACCTTTTTCATATCCAAGACCTTTTAGTTGGTATTATATTTCAAATTTATGGCTAATACACTTTTCCCCCCAAACATGGTTGAACTTGGTTTTTGGAGGGTGTGTTAGCCTTGGATTTTCGGACAAATTGATCCCCGACTCGACGAGCCCCATTTAAATGAGTATTAGCCTTAGATTTCTTACCTTGTTTATATCCAAGCCTTTTAGTTGGTATTAGACTTCAAATTTATGGGTAATACACTTTTCCCCCAAACATGGTAGAAACTTTGTTTTTGGAGGGGGTGTTAGCCTTGGATTGTCGGGAAAATTGATCCTGACTCGATGAGCCCAATTTAAATGAGTATTAGGCTTATATTTCTAACCTTGTTCATATTCAAGCCCTTTTTTGTTGGTATTAGACTTCAAATTTATGGGTAATACACTTGTCCCCCAAACCTGATTGAACTTTGTTTTTGGAGGGGGTGTTAGCCTTGGATTTTTGGACAAATTGATCCCGACTCGACGAGCCCCATTTAAATGAGTATTAGCCTTAAATTTATAACCTTGTTCATATCCAAGGCCTTTTTATTTGGTATTAGACTTCAAATTTATGGGTAATGCACTTTTCCGCCAAACATGGTAGAAACTTTGTTTTTGGAGGGGGTGTTAGCCTTGGATTGTCGGACAAATTGATCCTGACTCGATGAGCCCCATTTAAATGAGTATTAGTCTTATATTTCTAACCTTGTTCATATTCAAGCCCTTTTTATTTGGTATTAGACTTCAAATTTATGGGTAATACACTTTTCCCCCAAACATGATTGAACTTTGTTTTTGGAGGGGGTGTTAGCCTTGCATTTCCGGACAAATTGATCCTGACTCAACGAGCCCCATTTAAATGAGTATTAGCCTTATATTTCTAACCTTGTTCATATACAAGAGCTTTTAGTTGGTATTAGACTTCAAATTTATGGGTAATACACTTTTCCCCCAAACATGGTTGAACTTGGTTTTTGGAGGGGTTGTTAGCCTTGGATTTTCGGACAAATTCATTCTGACTCGACCAGCCCCATTTAAATGCGTATTAGCCTTATATTTCTAACCTTGTTCATATCCAAGACCTTTTAGTTGGTATTAGACTTCAAATTTATGGGTAATACAATTTTCCCCCAAACATGGTTGAACTTGGTTTTTGGAGGGGTGTTAGCCTAGGATTTTCGTGACAAATTCATTCTGACTCGACCAGCCCCGTTTAAATGCGTATTAGCCTTATATTTCTAACCTTGTTCATATCCAAGACCTTTTAGTTGGTATTAGACTTCAAATTTATGGGTAATACAATTTTCCCCCAAACATAGTTGAACTTGGTTTTTGGAGGGGGTGTTAGCCTAGGATTTTCGGACAAATTGATCCTGACTCGACGAGACCCATTTAAATGAGTATTAGCCTTATGTTTCTAACCTTATTCATATACAAGAGCTTTTAGTTGGTATTAGACTTCAAATTTATGGGTAATACACTTTTCCCCCAAACATGGTTGAACTTGGTTTTTGGAGGGGGTGTTAGCCTTGGATTTTCGGACAAATTGATCGTGACCTCGACAAGCCCCATTTAAATGAGTACTAGACTTATACTTATAACCTTTTTCATATCCAATACCTTTTATTTGGTATTAGATTTCAAATTTATGTGTAATACATTTTTCCCCAAACATGGTTGAACTTGGTTTTTGGAGGGTGTGTTAGCCTTGGATTTTCAGACAAATTGATCCTGACTCGACGAGCCCCATTTAAATGAGTATTAGCCTTATATTTCTAACCTTGTTCATATCCAAGAGCTTTTAGTTGGTATTAGACTTCAAATTTATGGGTAATACAATTTTCCCCCAAACATGGTTGAACTTGGTTTTTGGAAGGGGGTTTTAGCCTTGGATTTTCGGACAAATTGATCCTGACTCGACGAGCCCCATTTAAATGAGTATTAGCCTTAGATTTCTAACCTTGTTTATATCCAAACCTTTCAGTTGGTATTAGACTTCAAATTTATGGGTAATAGACTTTTCCCCCAGACATGATTGAACTTTGTTTTGGAGTGGGTGTTAGCCTTGGATTTTCGGACAAATTGATCCTGACTCGACGAGCCCCATTTAAATGAGTATTAGCCTTATATTTCTAACCTTGTACATATACAAGATATTTTAGTTGGTATTAGACTTCAAATTTATGGGTAATACACTTTTCCCCCAAACATGGTTGAACTTGGTTTTTGGAGGGGGTGTTACCCTTGGATTTTCGGACAAATTGATCCTGACTCGACGAGCCCCATTTAAATGAGTATTAGCATTATATTTCTAACCTTGTTCATATCCAAGACCCTTTACTTTGTATTAGACTTCAAATTTATGGGTAATACAATTTTCCCCCAAACATGGTTGAAATTGGTTTTTGGAAGGGGTTTTAGCCTTGGATTTTCGGACAAATTGATCCTGACTCGACTAGCCCCATTTCAATGATTATTAGCCTTATATTTCTAACCTTGCTCATATCCAAGCCCTTTTTAGTTGATATTAGACTTCAAATTTATGGGTAATACACTTTTTCCCCAAAACATGGTTGAACTTGGTTTTTGGAGGGGGTGTTAGCCTTGGATTTTCTGGACAAATTGATCCCCGACTCGACAAGCCCCATTTAAATGAGTATTAGCCTTATATTTCTGACCTTTTTCATATCCAAGACCTTTTAGTTGGTATTATATTTCAAATTTATGGCTAATACACTTTTCCCCCAAACATGGTTGAACTTGGTTTTTGGAGGGTGTGTTAGCCTTGGATTTTGGGACAAATTGATCCTGACTCGACGAGCCCCATTTAAATGAGTATAAGCCTTAGATTTCTTACCTTGTTTATATCCAAGCCTTTTTAGTTGGTATTAGACTTCAAATTTATGGGTAATACACTTTTCCCCCCAAACATGGTAGAAACTTTGTTTTTGGAGGGGGTGTTAGCCTTGGATTGTCTGGGAAAAATTGATCCCGACTCGATGAGCCCCAATTTAAATGAGTATTAGGCTTATATTTCTAACCTTGTTCATATTCAAGCCCTTTTTGTTGGTATTAGACTTCAAATTTATGGGTAATACACTTGTCCCCCAAACCTGATTGAACTTTGTTTTTGGAGGGGGTGTTAGCCTTGGATTTTTGGACAAATTGATCCTGACTCGACGAGCCCCATTTAAATGAGTATTAGCCTTAAATTTATAACCTTGTTCATATCCAAGGCCTTTTTATTTGGTATTAGACTTCAAATTTATGGGTAATGCACTTTTCCGCCAAACATGGTAGAAACTTTGTTTTTGGAGGGGGTGTTAGCCTTGGATTGTCGGACAAATTGATCCTGACTCGATGAGCCCCATTTAAATGAGTATTAGTCTTATATTTCTAACCTTGTTCATATTCAAGCCCTTTTTATTTGGTATTAGACTTCAAATTTATGGGTAATACACTTTTCCCCCAAACATGATTGAACTTTGTTTTTGGAGGGGGTGTTAGCCTTGCATTTCTGGGACAAATTGATCCCGACTCAACGAGCCCCCATTTAAATGAGTATTAGCCTTATATTTCTAACCTTGTTCATATACAAGAGCTTTTAGTTGGTATTAGACTTCAAATTTATGGGTAATACACTTTTCCCCCAGACATGATTGAACTTTGTTTTGGAGTGGGTGTTAGCCTTGGATTTTCGGACAAATTGATCCTGACTCGACGAGCCCCATTTAAATGAGTATTAGCCTTATATTTCTAACCTTGTACATATACAATATATTTTAGTTGGTATTAGACTTCAAATTTATGGGTAATACACTTTTCCCCCAAACATGGTTGAACTTGGTTTTTGGTGGGGGTGTTACCCTTGGATTTTCGGACAAATTGATCCTGACTCGACGAGCCCCATTTAAATGAGTATTAGCATTATATTTCTAACCTTGTTCATATCCAAGACCCTTTACTTTGTATTAGACTTCAAATTTATGGGTAATACAATTTTCCCCCAAACATGGTTGAAATTGGTTTTTGGAAGGGGTTTTAGCCTTGGATTTTCGGACAAATTGATCCTGACTCGACTAGCCCCATTTCAATGAGTATTAGCCTTATATTTCTAACCTTGTTCATATCCAAGCCCTTTTTAGTTGATATTAGACTTCAAATTTATGGGTAATACACTTTTTCCCCAAAACATGGTTGAACTTGGTTTTTGGAGGGGGTGTTAGCCTTGGATTTTCTGGACAAATTGATCCCCGACTCGACAAGCCCCATTTAAATGAGTATTAGCCTTATATTTCTGACCTTTTTCATATCCAAGACCTTTTAGTTGGTATTATATTTCAAATTTATGGCTAATACACTTTTCCCCCAAACATGGTTGAACTTGGTTTTTGGAGGGTGTGTTAGCCTTGGATTTTTGGACAAATTGATCCTGACTCGACGAGCCCCATTTAAATGAGTATTAGCCTTAGATTTCTTACCTTGTTTATATCCAAGCCTTTTAGTTGGTATTAGACTTCAAATTTATGGGTAATACACTTTTCCCCCAAACATGGTAGAAACTTTGTTTTTGGAGGGGGTGTTAGCCTTGGATTGTCGGGAAAATTGATCCTGACTCGATGAGCCCTATTTAAATGAGTATTAGGCTTATATTTCTAACCTTGTTCATATTCAAGCCCTTTTTTGTTGGTATTAGACTTCAAATTTATGGGTAATACACTTGTCCCCCAAACCTGATTGAACTTTGTTTTTGAAGGGGGTGTTAGCCTTGGATTTTTGGACAAATTGATCCTGACTCGACGAGCCCCATTTAAATGAGTATTAGCCTTAAATTTATAACCTTGTTCATATCCAAGGCCTTTTTATTTGGTATTAGACTTCAAATTTATGGGTAATGCACTTTTCCGCCAAACATGGTAGAAACTTTGTTTTTGGAGGGGGTGTTAGCCTTGGATTGTCGGACAAACTGATCCTGACTCGATGAGCCCCATTTAAATGAGTATTAGTCTTATATTTCTAACCTTGTTCATATTCAAGCCCTTTTTATTTGGTATTAGACTTCAAATTTATGGGTAATACACTTTTCCCCCAAACATGATTGAACTTTGTTTTTGGAGGGGTTGTTAGCCTTGGATTTTCGGACAAATTCATTCTGACTCGACCAGCCCCATTTAAATGCGTATTAGCCTCATATTTCTAACCTTGTTCATATCCAAGACCTTTTAGTTGGTATTAGACTTCAAATTTATGGGTAATACAATTTTCCCCCCAAACATGGTTGAACTTGGTTTTTGGAGGGGGTGTTAGCCTAGGATTTTCAGACAAATTCATGCTGACTCGACCAGCCCCGTTTAAATGCGTATTAGCCTTATATTTCTAACCTTGTACATATACAAGATATTTTAGTTGGTATTAGACTTCAAATTTATGGGTAATACACTTTTCCCCCCAAACATGGTTGAACTTGGTTTTTGGAGGGGGTGTTACCCTTGGATTTTCTGGGACAAATTGATCCTGACTCGACGAGCCCCATTTAAATGAGTATTAGCATTATATTTCTAACCTTGTTCATATCCAAGACCCTTTACTTTGTATTAGACTTCAAATTTATGGGTAATACAATTTTCCCCCAAACATGGTTGAAATTGGTTTTTGGAAGGGGTTTTAGCCTTGGATTTTCGGACAAATTGATCCTGACTCGACTAGCCCCATTTCAATGAGTATTAGCCTTATATTTCTAACCTTGCTCATATCCAAGCCCTTTTTAGTTGATATTAGACTTCAAATTTATGGGTAATACACTTTTTCCCCAAAACATGGTTGAACTTGGTTTTTGGAGGGGGTGTTAGCCTTGGATTTTCGGACAAATTGATCCTGACTCGACAAGCCCCATTTAAATGAGTATTAGCCTTATATTTCTGACCTTTTTCATATCCAAGACCTTTTAGTTGGTATTATATTTCAAATTTATGGCTAATACACTTTTCCCCCAAACATGGTTGAACTTGGTTTTTGGAGGGTGTGTTAGCCTTGGATTTTTGGACAAATTGATCCTGACTCGACGAGCCCCATTTAAATGAGTATTAGCCTTAGATTTCTTACCTTGTTTATATCCAAGCCTTTTAGTTGGTATTAGACTTCAAATTTATGGGTAATACACTTTTCCCCCCAAACATGGTAGAAACTTTGTTTTTTGGAGGGGGTGTTAGCCTTGGATTGTCTGGGAAAAATTGATCCCGACTCGATGAGCCCCTATTTAAATGAGTATTAGGCTTATATTTCTAACCTTGTTCATATTCAAGCCCTTTTTTGTTGGTATTAGACTTCAAATTTATGGGTAATACACTTGTCCCCCAAACCTGATTGAACTTTGTTTTTGAAGGGGGTGTTAGCCTTGGATTTTTGGACAAATTGATCCTGACTCGACGAGCCCCATTTAAATGAGTATTAGCCTTAAATTTATAACCTTGTTCATATCCAAGGCCTTTTTATTTGGTATTAGACTTCAAATTTATGGGTAATGCACTTTTCCGCCAAACATGGTAGAAACTTTGTTTTTGGAGGGGGTGTTAGCCTTGGATTGTCGGACAAACTGATCCTGACTCGATGAGCCCCATTTAAATGAGTATTAGTCTTATATTTCTAACCTTGTTCATATTCAAGCCCTTTTTATTTGGTATTAGACTTCAAATTTATGGGTAATACACTTTTCCCCCAAACATGATTGAACTTTGTTTTTGGAGGGGTTGTTAGCCTTGGATTTTCGGACAAATTCATTCTGACTCGACCAGCCCCATTTAAATGCGTATTAGCCTCATATTTCTAACCTTGTTCATATCCAAGACCTTTTAGTTGGTATTAGACTTCAAATTTATGGGTAATACAATTTTCCCCCAAACATGGTTGAACTTGGTTTTTGGAGGGGGTGTTAGCCTAGGATTTTCAGACAAATTCATGCTGACTCGACCAGCCCCGTTTAAATGCGTATTAGCCTTATATTTCTAACCTTGTACATATACAAGATATTTTAGTTGGTATTAGACTTCAAATTTATGGGTAATACACTTTTCCCCCAAACATGGTTGAACTTGGTTTTTGGAGGGGGTGTTACCCTTGGATTTTCGGACAAATTGATCCTGACTCGACGAGCCCCATTTAAATGAGTATTAGCATTATATTTCTAACCTTGTTCATATCCAAGACCCTTTACTTTGTATTAGACTTCAAATTTATGGGTAATACAATTTTCCCCCAAACATGGTTGAAATTGGTTTTTGGAAGGGGTTTTAGCCTTGGATTTTCGGACAAATTGATCCTGACTCGACTAGCCCCATTTCAATGAGTATTAGCCTTATATTTCTAACCTTGCTCATATCCAAGCCCTTTTTAGTTGATATTAGACTTCAAATTTATGGGTAATACACTTTTTCCCCAAAACATGGTTGAACTTGGTTTTTGGAGGGGGTGTTAGCCTTGGATTTTCGGACAAATTGATCCTGACTCGACAAGCCCCATTTAAATGAGTATTAGCCTTATATTTCTGACCTTTTTCATATCCAAGACCTTTTAGTTGGTATTATATTTCAAATTTATGGCTAATACACTTTTCCCCCAAACATGGTTGAACTTGGTTTTTGGAGGGTGTGTTAGCCTTGGATTTTCGGACAAATTGATCCTGACTCGACGAGCCCCATTTAAATGAGTATTAGCCTTATGTTTCTAACCTTATTCATATACAAGCCCTTTTTAGTTGGTATTAGACTTCAAATTTATGGGTAATACACTTTTCCCCCAAACATGATTGAACTTTGTTTTTGGAGGGGTTGTTAGCCTTGGATTTTCGGACAAATTGATCCTGACTCGACGAGCCCCATTTAAATGAGTATTAGCCTTATATTTCTAACCTTGTTCATATCCAATACCTTTTAGTTGGTATTAGACTTCAAATTTATGGGTAATACAATTTTCCCCCAAACATGGTTGAACTTGGTTTTTGGAGGGGGTGTTAGCCTAGGATTTTCAGACAAATTCATTCTGACTCGACCAGCCCCATTTAAATGCGTATTAGCCTTATATTTCTAACCTTGTTCATATCCAAGACCTTTTAGTTGGTATTAGACTTCAAATTTATGGGTAATACAATTTTCCCCCAAACATGGTTGAACTTGGTTTTTGGAGGGGGTGTTAGCCTAGGATTTTCAGACAAATTCATTCTGACTCGACCAGCCCCGTTTAAATGCGTATTAGCCTTATATTTCTAACCTTGTTCATATCCAAGACCTTTTAGTTGGTATTAGACTTCAAATTTATGGGTAATACAATTTTCCCCCAAACATGGTTGAACTTGGTTTTTGGAGGGGGTGTTAGCCTAGGATTTTCGGACAAATTGATCCTGACTCGAC
Source organism: Salix suchowensis (assembly GCA_029030765.1). Classification (NCBI taxonomy): domain Eukaryota; kingdom Viridiplantae; phylum Streptophyta; class Magnoliopsida; order Malpighiales; family Salicaceae; genus Salix; species Salix suchowensis. The sequence continues at coordinate 3,937,733 of JAPFFH010000028.1, read as the reverse complement.
GAGACCCATTTAAATGAGTATTAGCCTTATGTTTCTAACCTTATTCATATACAAGCCCTTTTTAGTTGGTATTAGACTTCAAATTTATGGGTAATACACTTTTCCCCCAAACATGATTGAACTTTGTTTTTGGAGGGGTTGTTAGCCTTGGATTTTCGGACAAATTGATCCTGACTCGACGAGCCCCATTTAAATGAGTATTAGCCTTATATTTCTAACCTTTTTGACATCCAAGACTTTTTATTTGGTATTAGACTTCAAATTTATGGGTAATACACTTTTCCCCCAAACATGGTTGAACTTCGTTTTGGAGGGGATATTAGCCTTGGATTTTCGGACAAATTGATCCTGACTCGACGAGCCCCATTTAAATGAGTATTAGCCTTATATTTCTAACCTTGATGATATCCAAGACTTTTTAGTTGGTATTAGACTTCAAATTTATGGGTAATACACTTTTCCCCCAAACATGGTTGAACTTGGTTTTTGCAGGGGGTGTTAGCCTTGGATTTTCGGGCAAATTGATCCTGACTCGACGAGCCCCATTTAAATGAGTATTAGCCTTATATTTCTAACCTTGTTCATATCCAAGAGCTTTTAGTTGGTATTAGACTTCAAATTTATGGGTAATACAATTTTCCCCCAAACATGGTTGAACTTGGTTTTTGGAAGGGGGTTTTAGTCTTGGATTTTCGGACAAATTGATCCTGACTCGACGAGTCCCATTTAAATGAGTATTAGCCTTAGATTTCTAACCTTGTTTATATCCAAACCTTTTAGTTGGTATTAGACTTCAAATTTATGGGTAATAGACTTTTCCCCCAGACATGATTGAACTTTGTTTTGGAGTGGGTGTTAGCCTTGGATTTTCGGACAAATTGATCCTGACTCGACGAGCCCCATTTAAATGAGTATTAGCCTTATAGTTCTAACCTTGTACATATACAAGATATTTTAGTTGGTATTAGACTTCAAATTTATGGGTAATACACTTTTCCCCCAAACATGGTTGAACTTGGTTTTTGGAGGGGGTGTTACCCTTGGATTTTCGGACAAATTGATCCTGACTCGACGAGCCCCATTTAAATGAGTATTAGCATTATATTTGTAACCTTGTTCATATCCAAGACCCTTTACTTTGTATTAGACTTCAAATTTATGGGTAATACAATTTTCCCCCAAACATGGTTGAAATTGGTTTTTGGAAGGGGTTTCAGCCTTGGATTTTTGGACAAATTGATCCTGACTCGACTAGCGCCATTTCAATGAGTATTAGCCTTATATTTCTAACCTTGTTCATATCCAAGCCCTTTTTAGTTGATATTAGACTTCAAATTTATGGGTAATACACTTTTTCCCCAAAACATGGTTGAACTTGGTTTTTGGAGGGGGTGTTAGCCTTGGATTTTCGGACAAATTGATCCTGACTCGACAAGCCCCATTTAAATGAGTATTAGCCTTATATTTCTGACCATTTTCATATCCAAGACCTTTTAGTTGGTATTATATTTCAAATTTATGGCTAATACACTTTTCCCCCAAACATGGTTGAACTTGGTTTTTGGAGGGTGTGTTAGCCTTGGATTTTCGGACAAATTGATCCTGACTCGACGAGCCCCATTTAAATGAGTATTAGCCTTAGATTTCTTACCTTGTTTATATCCAAGCCTTTTAGTTGGTATTAGACTTCAAATTTATGGGTAATACACTTTTCCCCCAAACATGGTAGAAACTTTGTTTTTGGAGGGGGTGTTAGCCTTGGATTGTCGGAAAAATTGATCCTGACTCGATGAGCCCTATTTAAATGAGTATTAGGCTTATATTTCTAACCTTTTTCATATTCAAGCCCTTTTTTGTTGGTATTAGACTTCAAATTTATGGGTAATACACTTGTCCCCCAAACCTGATTGAACTTTGTTTTTGGAGGGGGTGTTAGCCTTGGATTTTTGGACAAATTGATCCTGACTCGACAAGCCCCATTTAAATGAGTATTAGCCTTAAATTTATAACCTTGTTCATATCCAAGGCCTTTTTATTTGGTATTAGACTTCAAATTTATGGGTAATGCACTTTTCCGCCAAACATGGTAGAAACTTTGTTTTTGGAGGGGGTGTTAGCCTTGGATTGTCGGACAAATTGATCCTGACTCGATGAGCCCCATTTAAATGAGTATTAGTCTTATATTTCTAACCTTGTTCATATTCAAGCCCTTTTTATTTGGTATTAGACTTCAAATTTATGGGTAATACACTTTTCCCCCAAACATTATTGAACTTTGTTTTTGGAGGGGGTGTTAGCCTTGCATTTCCGGACAAATTGATCCTGACTCAACGAGCCCCATTTAAATGAGTATTAGCCTTATATTTCTAACCTTGTTCATATACAAGAGCTTTTAGTTGGTATTAGAATTCAAATTTATGGGTAATACACTTTTCCCCCAAACATGGTTGAACTTGGTTTTTGGAGGGGTTGTTAGCCTTGGATTTTCGGACAAATTCATTTTGACTCGACCAGCCCCATTTAAATGCGTATTAGCCTTATATTTCTAACCTTGTTCATATCCAAGAGCTTTTAGTTGGTATTAGACTTCAAATTTATGGGTAATACAATTTTCCCCCAAACATGGTTGAACTTCGTTTTTGGAGGGGGTGTTAGCCTAGGATTTTCAGACAAATTCATTCTGACTCGACCAGCCCCATTTAAATGCGTATTAGCCTTATATTTCTAACCTTTTTCATATCCAAGACCTTTTAGTTGGTATTAGACTTCAAATTTATGGGTAATACAATTTTCCCCCAAACATGGTTGAACTTGGTTTTTGGAGGGGGTGTTAGCCTAGGATTTTCGGACAAATTGATCCTGACTCGACGAGACCCATTTAAATGAGTATTAGCCTTATGTTTCTAACCTTATTCATATACAAGAGCTTTTAGTTGGTATTAGACTTCAAATTTATGGGTAATACACTTTTCCCCCAAACATGGTTGAACTTGGTTTTTGGAGGGGGTGTTAGCCTTGGATTTTCGGACAAATTTATCGTGACCTCGACAAGCCCCATTTAAATGAGTACTAGACTTATACTTATAACCTTTTTCATATCCAATACCTTTTATTTGGTATTAGACTTCAAATTTATGGGTAATACAATTTTCCCCCAAACATGGTTGAACTTGGTTTTTGGAGGGGGTGTTAGCCTAGGATTTTCAGACAAATTCATTCTGACTCGACCAGCCCCATTTAAATGCGTATTAGCCTTATATTTCTAACCTTTTTCATATCCAAGACCTTTTAGTTGGTATTAGACTTCAAATTTATGGGTAATACATTTTTCCCCAAACATGGTTGAACTTGGTTTTTGGAGGAGTTGTTAGCCTTGGATTTTCGGACAAATTGATCCTGACTCGATGAGCCCCATTTAAATGAGTATTAGACTTATATTTCTAAACTTTTTCATATCCAAGACCTTTTAGTTCATATTAGACTTCAAATTTATGGGTAATACAATTTTCCCCCAAACATTGTTGAACATGGTTTTTGGAGGGTGTGTTAGCCTTGGATTTTCAGACAAATTGATCCTTACTCGACGAGCCCCATTTAAATGAGTATTAGCCTTAGATTTCTAACCTTGTTCATATCCAAGCCCTTTTTAGTTGGTATTAGACTTCAAATTTATGGGTAATACACTTTTCCCCCAAACATGGTTCAACTTTGTTTTTGGAGGGGGTGTTAGCCTTGGATTTTCGGACAAATTGATCCTGACTCGACGAGCCCTATTTAAATGAGTATTAGCCTTATATTTCTAACCTTGTTCATATCGAAGCCCTTTTTAATTGGTATTAGACTTCAAATTTATGGGTAATAGACTTTTCCCCCAAACATGATTGAACTTTGTTTTTGGAGGGGGTGTTAGCCTTGGATTTTCAGACAAATTGATCCTGACTCGACGAGCCCCATTTTAATGAGTATTAGGCTTATATTTCTAACCTTGTTCATATACAAGAGCTTTTAGGTGGCATTATACTACAACTTTATGGGTAATACACTTTTCCCCCAAACATGGTTGAACTTTGTTTTTGGAGGGGGTGTTAGCCTTGGATTTTCGGAAAAATTGATCCTGACTCTACGAGCCCTATTTAAATGAGTATTAGCCTTAGATTTCTAACCTTGTTCATATGCAAGCCCTTTTTAGTTGGTATTAGACTTCAAATCTATGGGTAATAGACTTTTCCCCCAAACATGGTTGAACTTGGTTTTTGGAGGGGGTGTTAGCCTTTGATTTTCGGACAAATTGATCCTGACCTCGACGAGCCCAATTTAAATGAGTATTAGCCTTACATTTATAACCTTGTTCATATCCAAGCGCTTTTTAGTTGGTATTAGACTTCAAATTTATGGGTAATACACTTTTCCCCCAAACATGGTTGAACTTGGTTTTTGCAGGGGGTGTTAGCCTTGGATTTTCGGACAAATTGATCCTGACTCGATGAGCCCAATTTAAATGAGTATTAGCCTTAGATTTATAACCTTGTTAATATCCAAGCCCTTTTTAGTTGTTATTAGACTTCAAATTTATGGGTAATACACTTTTTCCCCAAACATGGTTGAACTTGGTTTTTGGAAGGGGGTTTTAGCCTTGGATTTTTGGACAAATTGATCCTGACTCGATGAGCCCCATTTAAATGAGTATTAGCCTTATATTTCTAACCTTGTTTATATCCAAGCCTTTTAGTTGGTATTAGACTTCAAATTTATGGGTAATACACTTTCCCCCCAAACATGGTAGAAACTTTGTTTTTGGAGGGGTTGTTAGCCTTGGATTTTCGGACAAATTGATCCTGACTCGACGAGCCCCATTTAAATGAGTATTAGCCTTAAATTTATAACCTTGTTCATATCCAAATCCTTTTTATTTGGTATTAGACTTCAAATTTTTGGGTAATACACTTTTCCGCCAAACATGGTAGAAACTTTGTTTTTGGAGGGGGTGTTAGCCTTGGATTGTCGGACAAATTGATCCTGACTTGATCACCCCATTTAAATGAGTATTAGTCTTATATTTCTAACCTTGTTCATATTCAAGCCCTTTTTAGTTGGTATTAGACTTCAAATTTATGGGTAATACACTTTTCCCCCAAACATGATTGAACTTTGTTTTTGGAGGGGTTGTTAGCCTTGGATTTTCGGACAAATTGATCCTGACTCGACGAGCCCCATTTAAATGAGTATTAGCCTTATATTTCTAACCTTTATGACATCCAAGACTTTTTAGTTGGTATTAGACTTCAAATTTATGGGTAATACACTTTTCCCCCAAACATGGTTGAACTTCGTTTTGGAGGGGATATTAGCCTTGGATTTTCGGACAAATTGATCCTGACTCGACGAGCCCCATTTAAATGAGTATTAGCCTTATATTTCTAACCTTGATGATATCCAAGACTTTTTAGTTGGTATTAGACTTCAAATTTATGGGTAATACACTTTTCCCCTAAACATGGTTGAACTTGGTTTTTGCAGGGGGTGTTAGCCTTGGATTTTCGGGCAAATTGATCCTGACTCGACGAGCCCCATTTAAATGAGTATTAGGCTTATATTTCTAACCTTGTTCATATCCAAGAGCTTTTAGTTGGTATTAGACTTCAAATTTATGGGTAATACAATTTTCCCCCAAACATGGTTGAACTTGGTTTTTGGAAGGGGGTTTTAGCCTTGGATTTTCGGACAAATTGATCCTGACTCGACGAGTCCCATTTAAATGAGTATTAGCCTTAGATTTCTAACCTTGTTTATATCCAAACCTTTTAGTTGGTATTAGACTTCAAATTTATGGGTAATAGACTTTTCCCCCAGACATGATTGAACTTTGTTTTGGAGTGGGTGTTAGCCTTGGATTTTCGGACAAATTGATCCTGACTCGACGAGCCCCATTTAAATGAGTATTAGCCTTATATTTCTAACCTTGTACATATACAAGATATTTTAGTTGGTATTAGACTTCAAATTTATGGGTAATACACTTTTCCCCCAAACATGGTTGAACTTGGTTTTTGGAGGGGGTGTTACCCTTGGATTTTCGGACAAATTGATCCTGACTCGACGAGCCCCATTTAAATGAGTATTAGCATTATATTTCTAACCTTGTTCATATACAAGACCCTTTACTTTGTATTAGACTTCAAATTTATGGGTAATACAATTTTCCCCCAAACATGGTTGAAATTGGTTTTTGGAAGGGGTTTTAGCCTTGGATTTTCGGACAAATTGATCCTGACTCGACTAGCCCCATTTCAATGAGTATTAGCCTTATATTTCTAACCTTGTTCATATCCAAGCCCTTTTTAGTTGATATTAGACTTCAAATTTATGGGTAATACACTTTTTCCCCAAAACATGGTTGAACTTGGTTTTTGGAGGGGGTGTTAGCCTTGGATTTTCGGACAAATTGATCCTCACTCGACAAGCCCCATTTAAATGAGTATTAGCCTTATATTTCTGACCTTTTTCATATCCAAGACCTTTTAGTTGGTATTATATTTCAAATTTATGGCTAATACACTTTTCCCCCAAACATGGTTGAACTTGGTTTTTGGAGGGTGTGTTAGCCTTGGATTTTCGGACAAATTGATCCTGACTCGACGAGCCCCATTTAAATGAGTATTAGCCTTAGATTTCTTACCTTGTTTATATCCAAGCCTTTTAGTTGGTATTAGACTTCAAATTTATGGGTAATACACTTTTCCCCCAAACATGGTAGAAACTTTGTTTTTGGAGGGGGTGTTAGCCTTGGATTGTCGGAAAAATTGATCCTGACTCGATGAGCCCTATTTAAATGAGTATTAGGCTTATATTTCTAACCTTGTTCATATTCAAGCCCTTTTTTGTTGGTATTAGACTTCAAATTTATGGGTAATACACTTGTCCCCCAAACCTGATTGAACTTTGTTTTTGGAGGGGGTGTTAGCCTTGGATTTTTGGACAAATTGATCCTGACTCGACGAGCCCCATTTAAATAAGTATTAGCCTTAAATTTATAACCTTGTTCATAACCAAGGCCTTTTTATTTGGTATTAGACTTCAAATTTATGGGTAATGCACTTTTCGCCAAACATGGTAGAAACTTTGTTTTTGGAGGGGGTGTTAGCCTTGGATTGTCGGACAAATTGATCCTGACTCGATGAGCCCCATTTAAATGAGTATTAGCCTTATATTTCTAACCTTGTTCATATACAAGAGCTTTTAGTTGGTATTAGACTTCAAATTTATGGGTAATACACTTTTCCCCCAAACATGGTTGAACTTGGTTTTTGGAGGGGTTGTTAGCCTTGGATTTTCGGACAAATTCATTCTGACTCGACCAGCCCCATTTAAATGCGTATTAGCCTTATATTTCTAACTTGTTCATATCCAAGACCTTTTAGTTGGTATTAGACTTCAAATTTATGGGTAATACAATTTTCCCCCAAACATGGTTGAACTTGGTTTTTGGAGGGGGTGTTAGCCTAGGATTTTCAGACAAATTCATTCTGACTCGACCAGCCCCATTTAAATGCGTATTAGCCTTATATTTCTAACCTTGTTCATATCCAAGACCTTTTAGTTGGTATTAGACTTCAAATTTATGGGTAATACACTTTTCCCCCAAACATGGTTGAACTTGGTTTTTGGAGGGGGTGTTAGCCTTGGATTTTCGGACAAATTGATCGTGACCTCGACAAGCCCCATTTAAATGAGTACTAGACTTATACTTATAACCTTTTTCATATCCAATACCTTTTATTTGGTATTAGATTTCAAATTTATGTGTAATACATTTTTCCCCAAACATGGTTGAACTTGGTTTTTGGAGGGTGTGTTAGCCTTGGATTTTCAGACAAATTGATCCTGACTCGACGAGCCCCATTTAAATGAGTATTAGCCTTAGATTTCTAACCTTGTTCATATCCAAGCCCTTTTTAGTTGGTATTAGACTTCAAATTTATGGGTAATACACTTTTCCCCCAAACATGGTTCAACTTTGTTTTTGGAGGGGGTGTTAGCCTTGGATTTTCGGACAAATTGATCCTGACTCGACGAGCCCCATTTTAATGAGTATTAGCCTTATATTTCTAACCTTGTTCATATACAAGAGCTTTTAGGTGGCATTAGACTACAAATTTATGGGTAATACACTTTTCCCCCAAACATGGTTGAACTTTGTTTTTGGAGGGGGTGTTAGCCTTGGATTTTCGGAAAAATTGATCCTGACTCCACGAGCCCTATTTAAATGAGTATTAGCCTTAGATTTCTAACCTTGTTCATATGCAAGCCCTTTTTAATTGGTATTAGACTTCAAATCTATGGGTAATAGACTTTTCCCCCAAACATGATTGAACTTTGTTTTTGTAGGGGGTATTAGCCTTGGATTTTTGGACAAATTAATCCTGACTCGACAAGGCCCATTTAAATGAGTATTAGCCTCATATTTCTAATCTTGTTCATATCGAAGAGCTTTTAGTTGGTATTAGGATTCACATTTATGGGTAATACACTTTTCCCCCAAACATGGTTGAACTTGGTTTTTGGAGGGGGTATTAGCCTTGGATTTTCGGACAAATTAATCCTGACTCGACAAGCCCCATTTAAATGAGTATTAGCCTTAGATTTCTAATCTTTTTCATATTCAAGCCCTTTTTAGTTGGTATTAGACTTCAAATCTATGGGTAATAGACTTTTCCCCCAAACATGATTGAACTTTGTTTTTGGAGGGGGTATTAGCCTTGGATTTTCGGACAAATTAATCCTGACTCGACAAGCCCCATTTAAATGAGTATTAGCCTTAGATTTCTAATCTTTTTCATATCCAAGCCCTTTTTAGTTGGTATTAGACTTCAAATTTATGGAAAATAAAATTTTCCCCCAAACATGATTGAACTTTGTTTTTGAAGGGGGTGTTAGCCTTGGATTTTTGGACAAATTGATCCCTGACTCGACGAGCCCCCTTTTAAATGAGTATTAGCCTTAGAATTGTAACCTTGTTCATATCCAAGGCCTTTTTAGTTGGCATTAGACTACAAATTTATGGGTAATACACTTTTCCCCCAAACATGGTTGAACTTTGTTTTTGGAGGGGGTGTTAGCCTTGGATTTTCGGACAAATTGATCCTGACTCCACGAGCCCTATTTAAATGAGTATTAGCCTTAGATTTATAACCTTGTTCATATCCAAGGCCTTTTTAGTTGGTATTAGAGTTCAAATCTATAATAATACACTTTTCCCCCAAACATCATTGAACTTTGTTTTTGGAGGGGGTGTTAGCCTTGGATTTTTGGACAAATTGATCCTGACTCGACGAGCCCTATTTAAATGAGTATTAGCCTTATATTTTTAACCTTGTTCATATCCAAGCCCTTTTTAATTGGTATTAGACTTCAAATTTATGGGTAATATACTTTTCCCCCCAAACATGGGTTTTTGGAGGGGTGTCGAGCCTTGGATTTTCGTACAAATTGATCCTGACTCGACGAGCCCCATTTCAATGAGTATTAGCCTTATATTTCTAACCTTGTTCATATACAAGAGCTTTTAGTTGGTATTAGACTTCAAATTTATGGGTAATACACTTTTCCCCCCAAACATGGTTGAACTTGGTTTTTTGGAGGGGTGTTACCCTTGGATTTTTAGGACAAATTGATCCCTGACTCGACGAGCCCCATTTAAATGAGTATTAGCATTATATTTCTAACCTTGTTCATATCCAAGACCCTTTACTTGGTATTAGACTTCAATTTTATGGGTAATAGAATTTTCACCCAAACATGGTTGAAATTGGTTTTTGGAAGGGGTTTTAGCCTTGGATTTTCGGACAAATTGATCCTGACTCGACAAGCCCCATTTGAATGAGTATTAGCCTTATATTTCTAACCTTGTTCATATCCAAGCCCTTTTTAGTTGATATTACACTTCAAATTTATGGGTAATACACTTTTCCCCCAAACATGGTTCAACTTTGTTTTTGGAGGGGTTGTTAGCCTTGGATTTTCGGACAAATTGATCCTGACTCGACGAGCCCTATTTAAATGAGTATTAGCTTTATATTTCTAACCTTGTTCATATCCAATCCCTTTTTAATTGGTATTAGACTTCAAATTTATGGGTAATAGACTTTTCACCCAAACTTGATTGAACTTTGTTTTTGGAGGGGTGTTAGCCTTGGATTTTCAAACAAATTGATCTCGACTCGACGAGCCCCATTTAAATGAGTATTAGCCTTATATTTCTAATCTTGTTCATATCCAAGAGCTTTTTGTTGGTATTAGGCTTCAAATTTATGGGTAATACACTTTTCCCCCAAACATGGTTGAACTTGATTTTTGGAGGGTGTGTTAGCCTTGGATTTTCGGACAAATTGATCCTCACTCGACGAGCCCCATTTAAATGAGTATTAGCCTTAGATTTCTATTATTTTTCATATCCAAGCCCTTTTTAGTTGGTATTAGACTTCAAATTTATGGGAAATAAAATTTTCCCCCAAACAGGATTGAACTTTGTTTTTGAAGGGGGTGTTAGCCTTGGATTTTCGACCAAATTGATCCTGACTCGACGAGCCCCATTTAAATGAGTATTAGCCTTATATTTCTAACCTTGTTCATATCCAAGGCCTTTTTAGTTGGTATTAGACTTCAAATTTATGGGTAATACACTTTTCCCCCAAACATGGTTGAACTTGGTTTTTGGAGGGGGTATTAGCCTTGGATTTTCGGACAAATTAATCCTGACTCGACGAGCCCCATTTAAATGAGTATTAGCCTTAGATTTCTAATCTTTTTCATATTCAAGCCCTTTTTAGTTGGTATTAGACTTCAAATCTATGGGTAATAGACTTTTCCCCCAAACATGATTGAACTTTGTTTTTGGAGGGGGTATTAGCCTTGGATTTTCGGACAAATTAATCCTGACTCGACAAGCCCCATTTAAATGAGTATTAGCCTTAGATTTCTAATCTTTTTCATATCCAAGCCCTTTTTAGTTGGTATTAGACTTCAAATTTATGGAAAATAAAATTTTCCCCCAAACATGATTGAACTTTGTTTTTGAAGGGGGTGTTAGCCTTGGATTTTTGGACAAATTGATCCTGACTCGACGAGCCCCTTTTAAATGAGTATTAGCCTTAGAATTGTAACCTTGTTCATATCCAAGGCCTTTTTAGTTGGCATTAGACTACAAATTTATGGGTAATACACTTTTCCCCCAAACATGGTTGAACTTTGTTTTTGGAGGGGGTGTTAGCCTTGGATTTTCGGACAAATTGATCCTGACTCCACGAGCCCTATTTAAATGAGTATTAGCCTTAGATTTCTAACCTTGTTCATATCCAAGGCCTTTTTAGTTGGTATTAGAGTTCAAATCTATAAGTAATACACTTTTCCCCCAAACATGATTGAACTTTGTTTTTGGAGGGGTGTTAGCCTTGGATTTTTGGACAAATTGATCCTGACTCGACGAGCCCCATTTAAATGAGTATTAGCCTTATATTTTTAACCTTGTTCATATCCAAGCCCTTTTTAATTGGTATTAGACTTCAAATTTATGGGTAATATACTTTTCCCCCAAACATGGGTTTTTGGAGGGGGTGCGAGCCTTGGATTTTTCGGACAAATTGATCCCGACTCGACGAGCCCCATTTCAATGAGTATTAGCCTTATATTTCTAACCTTGTTCATATACAAGAGCTTTTAGTTGGTATTAGACTTCAAATTTATGGGTAATACACTTTTCCCCCAAACATGGTTGAACTTGGTTTTTGGAGGGTGTGTTACCCTTGGATTTTCGGACAAATTGATCCTGACTCGACGAGCCCCATTTAAATGAGTATTAGCATTATATTTCTAACCTTGTTCATATCCAAGACCCTTTACTTGGTATTAGACTTCAATTTTATGGGTAATAGAATTTTCACCCAAACATGGTTGAAATTGGTTTTTGGAAGGGGTTTTAGCCTTGGATTTTCGGACAAATTGATCCTGACTCGACAAGCCCCATTTGAATGAGTATTAGCCTTATATTTCTAACCTTGTTCATATCCAAGCCCTTTTTAGTTGATATTAGACTTCAAATTTATGGGTAATACACTTTTCCCCCAAACATGGTTCAACTTTGTTTTTGGAGCGGTTGTTAGCCTTGGATTTTCGGACAAATTGATCCTGACTCGACGAGCCCTATTTAAATGAGTATTAGCTTTATATTTCTAACCTTGTTCATATCCAATCCCTTTTTAATTGGTATTAGACTTCAAATTTATGGGTAATAGACTTTTCACCCAAACTTGATTGAACTTTGTTTTTGGAGGGGGTGTTAGCCTTGGATTTTCAAACAAATTGATCCTGACTCGACGAGCCCCATTTAAATGAGTATTAGCCTTATATTTCTAATCTTGTTCATATCCAAGAGCTTTTAGTTGGTATTAGGCTTCAAATTTATGGGTAATACACTTTTCCCCCAAACATGGTTGAACTTGATTTTTGGAGGGTGTGTTAGCCTTGGATTTTCGGACAAATTGATCCTCACTCGACGAGCCCCATTTAAATGAGTATTAGCCTTAGATTTCTAATCTTTTTCATATTCAAGCCCTTTTTAGTTGGTATTAGACTTCAAATCTATGGGTAATAGACTTTTCCCCCAAACATGAATGAACTTTGTTTTTGGAGGGGGTGTTAGCCTTGGATTTTCGGACAAATTGATCCTGACTCCACGAGCCCTATTTAAATGAGTATTAGCCTTAGATTTCTAACCTTGTTCATATCCAAGGCCTTTTTAGTTGGTATTAGAGTTCAAATCTATAAGTAATACACTTTTCCCCCAAACATGATTGAACTTTGTTTTTGGAGGGGGTGTTAGCCTTGGATTTTTGGACAAATTGATCCTGACTCGACGAGCCCCATTTAAATGAGTATTAGCCTTATATTTTTAACCTTGTTCATATCCAAGCCCTTTTTAATTGGTATTAGACTTCAAATTTATGGGTAATATACTTTTCCCCCAAACATGGGTTTTTGGAGGGGGTCTGAGCCTTGGATTTTCGGACAAATTGATCCTGACTCGACGAGCCCCATTTCAATGAGTATTAGCCTTATATTTCTAACCTTGTTCATATACAAGAGCTTTTAGTTGGTATTAGACTTCAAATTTATGGGTAATACACTTTTCCCCCAAACATGGTTGAACTTGGTTTTTGGAGGGGGTGTTACCCTTGGATTTTCGGACAAATTGATCCTGACTCGACGAGCCCCATTTAAATGAGTATTAGCATTATATTTCTAACCTTGTTCATATCCAAGACCCTTTACTTGGTATTAGACTTCAATTTTATGGGTAATAGAATTTTCACCCAAACATGGTTGAAATTGGTTTTTGGAAGGGGTTTTAGCCTTGGATTTTCGGACAAATTGATCCTGACTCGACAAGCCCCATTTGAATGAGTATTAGCCTTATATTTCTAACCTTGTTCATATCCAAGCCCTTTTTAGTTGATATTAGACTTCAAATTTATGGGTAATACACTTTTCCCCCAAACATGGTTCAACTTTGTTTTTGGAGGGGTTGTTAGCCTTGGATTTTTCGGACAAATTGATCCTGACTCGACGAGCCCTATTTAAATGAGTATTAGCTTTATATTTCTAACCTTGTTCATATCCAATCCCTTTTTAATTGGTATTAGACTTCAAATTTATGGGTAATAGACTTTTCACCCAAACTTGATTGAACTTTGTTTTTGGAGGGGGTGTTAGCCTTGGATTTTCAAACAAATTGATCCTGACTCGACGAGCCCCATTTAAATGAGTATTAGCCTTATATTTCTAATCTTGTTCATATCCAAGAGCTTTTAGTTGGTATTAGGCTTCAAATTTATGGGTAATACACTTTTCCCCCAAACATGGTTGAACTTGATTTTTGGAGGGTGTGTTAGCCTTGGATTTTCGGACAAATTGATCCTCACTCGACGAGCCCCATTTAAATGAGTATTAGCCTTATATTTCTAACCTTGTTCATATCCAAGGCCTTTTTAGTTGGTATTAGACTTCAAATTTATGGGTAATACACTTTTCCCCCAAACATGGTTGAACTTGGTTTTTGGAGGGGGTATTAGCCTTGGATTTTCGGACAAATTAATCCTGACTCGACGAGCCCCATTTAAATGAGTATTAGCCTTAGATTTCTAATCTTTTTCATATTCAAGCCCTTTTTAGTTGGTATTAGACTTCAAATCTATGGGTAATAGACTTTTCCCCCAAACATGATTGAACTTTGTTTTTGGAGGGGGTATTAGCCTTGGATTTTCGGACAAATTAATCCTGACTTGACAAGCCCTATTTAAATGAGTATTAGCCTTAGATTTCTAATCTTTTTCATATCCAAGCCCTTTTTAGTTGGTATTAGACTTCAAATTTATGGAAAATAAAATTTTCCCCCAAACATGATTGAACTTTGTTTTTGAAGGGGGTGTTAGCCTTGGATTTTTGGACAAATTGATCCTGACTCGACGAGCCCCTTTTAAATGAGTATTAGCCTTAGAATTGTAACCTTGTTCATATCCAAGGCCTTTTTAGTTGGCATTAGACTACAAATTTATGGGTAATACACTTTTCCCCCAAACATGGTTGAACTTTGTTTTTGGAGGGGGTGTTAGCCTTGGATTTTCGGACAAATTGATCCTGACTCCACGAGCCCTATTTAAATGAGTATTAGCCTTAGATTTCTAACCTTGTTCATATCCAAGGCCTTTTTAGTTGGTATTAGAGTTCAAATCTATAAGTAATACACTTTTCCCCCAAACATGATTGAACTTTGTTTTTGGAGGGGGTGTTAGCCTTGGATTTTTGGACAAATTGATCCTGACTCGACGAGCCCCATTTAAATGAGTATTAGCCTTATATTTTTAACCTTGTTCATATCCAAGCCCTTTTTAATTGGTATTAGACTTCAAATTTATGGGTAATATACTTTTCCCCCAAACATGGGTTTTTGGAGGGGGTCTGAGCCTTGGATTTTCGGACAAATTGATCCTGACTCGACGAGCCCCATTTCAATGAGTATTAGCCTTATATTTCTAACCTTGTTCATATACAAGAGCTTTTAGTTGGTATTAGACTTCAAATTTATGGGTAATACACTTTTCCCCCAAACATGGTTGAACTTGGTTTTTGGAGGGGGTGTTACCCTTGGATTTTCGGACAAATTGATCCTGACTCGACGAGCCCCATTTAAATGAGTATTAGCATTATATTTCTAACCTTGTTCATATCCAAGACCCTTTACTTGGTATTAGACTTCAATTTTATGGGTAATAGAATTTTCACCCAAACATGGTTGAAATTGGTTTTTGGAAGGGGTTTTAGCCTTGGATTTTCGGACAAATTGATCCTGACTCGACGAACCCTATTTAAATGAGTATTAGCCTTATATTTCTAACCTTGTTCATATACAAGCCCTTTTTAATTGGTATTAGACTTTAAATTTATGGGTAATACACTTTTCCCCCAAACATGGTTCAACTTTGTTTTTGGAGGGGTTGTTAGCCTTGGGTTTTCGGACAAATTGATCCTGACTCGACGAGCCCTATTTAAATGAGTATTAGCTTTATATTTCTAACCTTGTTCATATCCAATCCCTTTTTAATTGGTATTAGACTTCAAATTTATGGGTAATAGACTTTTCACCCAAACTTGATTGAACTTTGTTTTTGGAGGGGGTGTTAGCCTTGGATTTTCAAACAAATTGATCCTGACTCGACGAGCCCCATTTAAATGAGTATTAGCCTTATATTTCTAATCTTGTTCATATCCAAGAGCTTTTAGTTGGTATTAGGCTTCAAATTTATGGGTAATACACTTTTCCCCCAAACATGGTTGAACTTGGTTTTTGGAGGGGGTGTTACCCTTGGATTTTCGGACAAATTGATCCTGACTCGACGAGCCCCATTTAAATGAGTATTAGCATTATATTTCTAACCTTGTTCATATCCAAGACCCTTTACTTGGTATTAGACTTCAATTTTATGGGTAATAGAATTTTCACCCAAACATGGTTGAAATTGGTTTTTGGAAGGGGTTTTAGCCTTGGATTTTCGGACAAATTGATCCTGACTCGACAAGCCCCATTTGAATGAGTATTAGCCTTATATTTCTAACCTTGTTCATATCCAAGCCCTTTTTAGTTGATATTAGACTTCAAATTTATGGGTAATACACTTTTCCCCCAAACATGGTTCAACTTTGTTTTTGGAGGGGTTGTTAGCCTTGGATTTTCGGACAAATTGATCCTGACTCGACGAGCCCTATTTAAATGAGTATTAGCTTTATATTTCTAACCTTGTTCATATCCAATCCCTTTTTAATTGGTATTAGACTTCAAATTTATGGGTAATAGACTTTTCACCCAAACTTGATTGAACTTTGTTTTTTGGAGGGGTGTTAGCCTTGGATTTTCAAACAAATTGATCCTGACTCGACGAGCCCCATTTAAATGAGTATTAGCCTTATATTTCTAATCTTGTTCATATCCAAGAGCTTTTAGTTGGTATTAGGCTTCAAATTTATGGGTAATACACTTTTCCCCCAAACATGGTTGAACTTGATTTTTGGAGGGTGTGTTAGCCTTGGATTTTCGGACAAATTGATCCTCACTCGACGAGCCCCATTTAAATGAGTATTAGCCTTATATTTCTAACCTTGTTCATATCCAAGGCCTTTTTAGTTGGTATTAGACTTCAAATTTATGGGTAATACACTTTTCCCCCAAACATGGTTGAACTTGGTTTTTGGAGGGGGTATTAGCCTTGGATTTTCGGACAAATTAATCCTGACTCGACGAGCCCCATTTAAATGAGTATTAGCCTTAGATTTCTAATCTTTTTCATATTCAAGCCCTTTTTAGTTGGTATTAGACTTCAAATCTATGGGTAATAGACTTTTCCCCCAAACATGATTGAACTTTGTTTTTGGAGGGGGTATTAGCCTTGGATTTTCGGACAAATTAATCCTGACTTGACAAGCCCTATTTAAATGAGTATTAGCCTTAGATTTCTAATCTTTTTCATATCCAAGCCCTTTTTAGTTGGTATTAGACTTCAAATTTATGGAAAATAAAATTTTCCCCCAAACATGATTGAACTTTGTTTTTGAAGGGGGTGTTAGCCTTGGATTTTTGGACAAATTGATCCTGACTCGGCGAGCCCCTTTTAAATGAGTATTAGCCTTAGAATTGTAACCTTGTTCATATCCAAGGCCTTTTTAGTTGGCATTAGACTACAAATTTATGGGTAATACACTTTTCCCCCAAACATGGTTGAACTTTGTTTTTGGAGGGGGTGTTAGCCTTGGATTTTCGGACAAATTGATCCTGACTCCACGAGCCCTATTTAAATGAGTATTAGCCTTAGATTTCTAACCTTGTTCATATCCAAGGCCTTTTTAGTTGGTATTAGAGTTCAAATCTATAAGTAATACACTTTTCCCCCAAACATGATTGAACTTTGTTTTTGGAGGGGGTGTTAGCCTTGGATTTTTGGACAAATTGATCCTGACTCGACGAGCCCCATTTAAATGAGTATTAGCCTTATATTTTTAACCTTGTTCATATCCAAGCCCTTTTTAATTGGTATTAGACTTCAAATTTATGGGTAATATACTTTTCCCCCAAACATGGGTTTTTGGAGGGGGTCTGAGCCTTGGATTTTCGGACAAATTGATCCTGACTCGACGAGCCCCATTTCAATGAGTATTAGCCTTATATTTCTAACCTTGTTCATATACAAGAGCTTTTAGTTGGTATTAGACTTCAAATTTATGGGTAATACACTTTTCCCCCCAAACATGGTTGAACTTGGTTTTTGGAGGGGTGTTACCCTTGGATTTTTCGGACAAATTGATCCCCGACTCGACGAGCCCCATTTAAATGAGTATTAGCATTATATTTCTAACCTTGTTCATATCCAAGACCCTTTACTTGGTATTAGACTTCAATTTTATGGGTAATAGAATTTTCACCCAAACATGGTTGAAATTGGTTTTTGGAAGGGGTTTTAGCCTTGGATTTTCGGACAAATTGATCCTGACTCGACGAACCCTATTTAAATGAGTATTAGCCTTATATTTCTAACCTTGTTCATATACAAGCCCTTTTTAATTGGTATTAGACTTTAAATTTATGGGTAATACACTTTTCCCCCAAACATGGTTCAACTTTGTTTTTGGAGGGGGTTGTTAGCCTTGGGTTTTTCGGACAAATTGATCCCTGACTCGACGAGCCCTATTTAAATGAGTATTAGCTTTATATTTCTA
The DNA here is from genome assembly GCA_029030765.1 of Salix suchowensis. Lineage (NCBI taxonomy): Eukaryota > Viridiplantae > Streptophyta > Magnoliopsida > Malpighiales > Salicaceae > Salix > Salix suchowensis. The sequence continues at coordinate 3,919,418 of JAPFFH010000028.1, read as the reverse complement.
ACCTTGTTCATATCCAATCCCTTTTTAATTGGTATTAGACTTCAAATTTATGGGTAATAGACTTTTCACCCAAACTTGATTGAACTTTGTTTTTGGAGGGGTGTTAGCCTTGGATTTTCAAACAAATTGATCCTGACTCGACGAGCCCCATTTAAATGAGTATTAGCCTTATATTTCTAATCTTGTTCATATCCAAGAGCTTTTAGTTGGTATTAGGCTTCAAATTTATGGGTAATACACTTTTCCCCCCAAACATGGTTGAACTTGATTTTTGGAGGGTGTGTTAGCCTTGGATTTTCGGACAAATTGATCCTCACTCGACGAGCCCCATTTAAATGAGTATTAGCCTTAGATTTCTAATCTTTTTCATATTCAAGCCCTTTTTAGTTGGTATTAGACTTCAAATCTATGGGTAATAGACTTTTCCCCCAAACATGAATGAACTTTGTTTTTGGAGGGGGTGTTAGCCTTGGATTTTCGGACAAATTGATCCTGACTCCACGAGCCCTATTTAAATGAGTATTAGCCTTAGATTTCTAACCTTGTTCATATCCAAGGCCTTTTTAGTTGGTATTAGACTTCAAATCTATGGGTAATACACTTTTCCCCTAAACATGGTTGAACTTTGTTTTTGGAGGGGGTGTTAGCCTTGGATTTTTGGACAAATTGATCCTGACTCCACGAGCCCCATTTAAATGAGTATTAGCCTTAGATTTCTATTCTTTTTCATATCCAAGCCCTTTTTAGTTGGTATTAGACTTCAAATTTATGGGAAATAAAATTTTCCCCCAAACAGGATTGGACTTTGTTTTTGAAGGGGGTGTTAGCCTTGGATTTTCGACCAAATTGATCCTGACTCGACGAGCCCCATTTAAATGAGTATTAGCCTTATATTTCTAACCTTGTTCATATCCAAGGCCTTTTTAGTTGGTATTAGACTTCAAATTTATGGGTAATACACTTTTCCCCCAAACATGGTTGAACTTGGTTTTTGGAGGGGGTGTTAGACTTGGATTTTTGGACAAATTAATCCTGACTCGACGAGCCCTATTTAAATGAGTATTAGCCTTATATTTATAACCTTGTTCATATCCAAGCCATTTTTAATTGGTATTAGACTTCAAATTTATGGGTAATACACTTTTCCCCCATTCATGGTTGAACTTGGTTTTTGGAGGGGGTGTTAGCCTTGGATTTTCGTACAAATTGATCCTGACTCGACGAGCCCCATTTAAATGAGTACTAGCCTTATATTTCTAACCTTGTTCATATCCAAGAGCTTTTAGTTGGTATTAGTCTTCAAATTTATGGGTAATACACTTTTTCCCCAAACATGGTTGAACTTGGTTTTTGGAGGTAGTGTTAGCCTTGGATTTTCGGACAAATTGATCCTAACTCGACGAGCCCTATTTAAATGAGTATTAGCCTTATATTTCTAACCTTGTTCATATCCAAGCCCTTTTTAATTGGTATTAGACTTCAAATTTATGGGTAATAGACTTTTCCCCCAAACATGATTGAACTTTGTTTTTGGAGGGGGTGTTAGCCTTGGATTTTCGGAAAAAATTATCCTGACTCGACGAGCCCCATTTAAATGAGTATTAGCCTTATATTTCTAACCTTGTTCATATCCAAGAGCTTTTAGTTGGTATTTGACTTCAAATTTATGGGTAATACAATTTTCCCCCAAACATGGTTGAACTTGGTTTTTGGAGGGGGTGTTAACCTAGGATTTTCGGACAAATTGATCCTGACTCGACGAGCCCCATTTAAATGAGTAATAGCCTTATATTTCTAACCTTGTTCATATCCAAGAGCTTTTAGTTGGTATCAGACTTCAAATTTATGGGTAATACACTTTTCCCCTAAACATGGTTGAACTTTGTTTTTGGAGGGGGTGTTAGCCTTGGATTTTTGGACAAATTGATCCTGACTCGACGAGCCCCATTTAAATGAGTATTAGCCTTAAATTTATAACCTTGTTCATATCCAAGGCCTTTTTATTTGGTATTAGACTTCAAATTTATGGGTTATACACTTTTCCCCCAAACATGGTTGAACTTGGTTTTTGGAGGAGTTGTTAGCCTTGGATTTTCGGACAAATTGATCCTGACTCGATGAGCCCCATTTAAATGAGTATTAGACTTATATTTCTAAACTTTTTCATATCCAAGACCTTTTAGTTCATATTAGACTTCAAATTTATGGGTAATACAATTTTCCCCCAAACATTGTTGAACTTGGTTTTTGGAGGGGGTGTTAGCCTTGGATTTTCAGACAAATTCATTCTGACTCGACCAGCCCCATTTAAATGCGTATTAGCCTTATATTTCTAACCTTGTTCATATCCAAGACCTTTTAGTTGGTATTAGACTTCAAATTTATGGGTAATACAATTTTCCCCCAAACATGGTTGAAATTGGTTTTTGGAAGGGGTTTTAGCCTTGGATTTTCGGACAAATTGATCCTGACTCGACAAGCCCCATTTGAATGAGTATTAGCCTTATATTTCTAACCTTGTTCATATCCAAGCCCTTTTTAGTTGATATTGGACTTCAAATTTATGGGTAATACACTTTTCCCCCAAACATGGTTCAACTTTGTTTTTGGAGGGGTTGTTAGCCTTGGATTTTCGGACAAATTGATCCTGACTCGACAAGCCCCATTTAAATGAGTAATAGCCTTATATTTCTAACCTTGTTCATATCCAAGAGCTTTTAGTTGGTATCAGACTTCAAATTTATGGGTAATACACTTTTCCCCTAAACATGGTTGAACTTGGTTTTTGGAGGGGGTGTTAACCTAGGATTTTCGGACAAATTGATCCTGACTCGACGAGCCCCATTTAAATGAGTAATAGCCTTATATTTCTAACCTTGTTCATATCCAAGACCCTTTAGTTGGTATTAGACTTGAAATTTATGGGTAATACACTTTTCCCCCAAACATGATTGAACTTTGTTTTTGGAGGGGGTGTTAGCCTTGCATTTCCGGACAAATTGATCCTGACTCGACGAGCCCCATTTAAATGAGTATTAGCCTTATATTTCTATCCTTGTTCATATACAAGAGCTTTTAGTTGGTATTAGACTTCAAATTTATGGGTAATACATTTTCCCCCAAACATGGTTGAACTTGGTTTTTGGAGGGGTTGTTAGACTTGGATTTCGAACAAATTGATCCTGACTCGACGAGCCCCATTTAAATGAGTATTAGACTTATATTTCTAACCTTTTTCATATCCAAGACCTTTTAGTTCATATTAGACTTCAAATTTATGGGTAATACAATTTTCCCCCAAACATTGTTGAACTTGGTTTTTGGAGGGGGTGTTAGCCTTGGATTTTCAGACAAATTCATTCTGACTCGACCAGCCCCATTTAAATGCGTATTAGCCTTATATTTCTAACCTTGTTCATATCCAAGACCTTTTAGTTGGTATTAGACTTCAAATTTATGGGTAATACAATTTTCCCCCAAACATGGTTGAAATTGGTTTTTGGAAGGGGTTTTAGCCTTGGATTTTCGGACAAATTGATCCTGACTCGACAAGCCCCATTTGAATGAGTATTAGCCTTATATTTCTAACCTTGTTCATATCCAAGCCCTTTTTAGTTGATATTGGACTTCAAATTTATGGGTAATACACTTTTCCCCCAAACATGGTTCAACTTTGTTTTTGGAGGGGTTGTTAGCCTTGGATTTTCGGACAAATTGATCCTGACTCGACAAGCCCCATTTAAATGAGTAATAGCCTTATATTTCTAACCTTGTTCATATCCAAGAGCTTTTAGTTGGTATCAGACTTCAAATTTATGGGTAATACACTTTTCCCCTAAACATGGTTGAACTTGGTTTTTGGAGGGGGTGTTAACCTAGGATTTTCGGACAAATTGATCCTGACTCGACGAGCCCCATTTAAATGAGTAATAGCCTTATATTTCTAACCTTGTTCATATCCAAGACCCTTTAGTTGGTATTAGACTTGAAATTTATGGGTAATACACTTTTCCCCCCAAACATGATTGAACTTTGTTTTTGGAGGGGTGTTAGCCTTGCATTTCCGGACAAATTGATCCTGACTCGACGAGCCCCATTTAAATGAGTATTAGCCTTATATTTCTATCCTTGTTCATATACAAGAGCTTTTAGTTGGTATTAGACTTCAAATTTATGGGTAATACATTTTCCCCCAAACATGGTTGAACTTGGTTTTTGGAGGGGTTGTTAGACTTGGATTTCGAACAAATTGATCCTGACTCGACGAGCCCCATTTAAATGAGTATTAGACTTATATTTCTAACCTTTTTCATATCCAAGACCTTTTAGTTCATATTAGACTTCAAATTTATGGGTAATACAATTTTCCCCCAAACATTGTTGAACTTGGTTTTTGGAGGGGGTGTTAGCCTTGGATTTTCAGACAAATTCATTCTGACTCGACCAGCCCCCATTTAAATGCGTATTAGCCTTATATTTCTAACCTTGTTCATATCCAAGACCTTTTAGTTGGTATTAGACTTCAAATTTATGGGTAATACAATTTTCCCCCAAACATGGTTGAAATTGGTTTTTGGAAGGGGTTTTAGCCTTGGATTTTCGGACAAATTGATCCTGACTCGACAAGCCCCATTTGAATGAGTATTAGCCTTATATTTCTAACCTTGTTCATATCCAAGCCCTTTTTAGTTGATATTAGACTTCAAATTTATGGGTAATACACTTTTCCGCCAAACATGGTTCAACTTTGTTTTTGGAGGGGTTGTTAGCCTTGGATTTTCGGACAAATTGATCCTGACTCGACGAGCCCTATTTAAATGAGTATTAGCTTTATATTTCTAACCTTGTTCATATCCAAGCCCTTTTTAATTGGTATTAGACTTCAAATTTATGGGTAATAGACTTTTCACCCAAACTTGATTGAACTTTGTTTTTGGAGGGGGTGTTAGCCTTGGATTTTCGGACAAATTGATCCTGACTCGACGAGCCCCATTTAAATGAGTATTAGCCTTAGATTTCTATTTTTTTTCATATCCAAGCCCTTTTTAGTTGGTATTAGACTTCAAATTTATGGGAAATAAAATTTTCCCCCAAACAGGATTGAATTTTGTTTTTGAAGGGGGTGTTAGCCTTGGATTTTTGGACAAATTGATCCTGACTCGACGAGCCCCATTTAAATGAGTATTAGCCTTATATTTCTAACCTTGTTCATATCCAAGGCCTTTTTAGTTGGTATTAGACTTCAAATTTATGGGTAATACACTTTTCCCCCAAACATGGTTGAACTTGGTTTTTGGAGGGGGTGTTAGTCTTGCATTTCCGGACAAATTGATCCTGACTCGACGAGCCCCATTTAAATGAGTATTAGCCTTATATTTCTAACCTTGTTCATATACAAGAGCTTTTAGTTGGTATTAGACTTCAAATTTATGGGTAATACACTTTTCCCCCAAACATGGTTGAACTTGGTTTTTGGAGGAGTTGTTAGCCTTGGATTTTCGGACAAATTGATCATGACTCGATGAGCCCCATTTAAATGAGTATTAGACTTATATTTCTAAACTTTTTCATATCCAAGACCTTTTAGTTCATATTAGACTTCAAATTTATGGGTAATACAATTTTCCCCCAAACATTGTTGAACTTGGTTTTTGGAGGGGGTGTTAGCCTTGGATTTTCAGACAAATTCATTCTGACTCGACCAGCCCCATTTAAATGCGTATTAGCCTTATATTTCTAACCTTGTTCATATCCAAGACCTTTTAGTTGGTATTAGACTTCAAATTTATGGGTAATACAATTTTCCCCCAAACATGGTTGAAATTGGTTTTTGGAAGGGGTTTTAGCCTTGGATTTTCGGACAAATTGATCCTGACTCGACAAGCCCCATTTGAATGAGTATTAGCCTTATATTTCTAACCTTGTTCATATCCAAGCCCTTTTTAGTTGATATTAGACTTCAAATTTATGGGTAATACACTTTTCCCCCAAACATGGTTCAACTTTGTTTTTGGAGGGGTTGTTAGCCTTGGATTTTCGGACAAATTGATCCTGACTCGACGAGCCCCATTTAAATGAGTAATAGCCTTATATTTCTAACCTTGTTCATATCCAAGAGCTTTTAGTTGGTATCAGACTTCAAATTTATGGGTAATACACTTTTCCCCCAAACATGGTTGAACTTGGTTTTTGGAGGGGTTGTTAGACTTGGATTTCGGACAAATTGATCCTGACTCGACGAGCCCCATTTAAATGAGTATTAGACTTATATTTCTAACCTTTTTCATATCCAAGACCTTTTAGTTCATATTAGACTTCAAATTTATGGGTAATACAATTTTCCCCCAAACATTGTTGAACTTGGTTTTTGGAGGGGGTGTTAGCCTTGGATTTTCAGACAAATTCATTCTGACTCGACCAGCCCCATTTAAATGCGTATTAGCCTTATATTTCTAACCTTGTTCATATCCAAGACCTTTTAGTTGGTATTAGACTTCAAATTTATGGGTAATACAATTTTCCCCCAAACATGGTTGAAATTGGTTTTTGGAAGGGGTTTTAGCCTTGGATTTTCGGACAAATTGATCCTGACTCGACAAGCCCCATTTGAATGAGTATTAGCCTTATATTTCTAACCTTGTTCATATCCAAACCATTTTTAGTTGATATTAGACTTCAAATTTATGGGTAATACACTTTTCCGCCAAACATGGTTCAACTTTGTTTTTGGAGGGGTTGTTAGCCTTGGATTTTCGGACAAATTGATCCTGACTCGACGAGCCCTATTTAAATGAGTATTAGCTTTATATTTCTAACCTTGTTCATATCCAAGCCCTTTTTAATTGGTATTAGTCTTCAAATTTATGGGTAATAGACTTTTCACCCAAACTTGATTGAACTTTGTTTTTGGAGGGGGTGTTAGCCTTGGATTTTCGGACAAATTGATCCTGACTCGACGAGCCCCATTTAAATGAGTATTAGCCTTAAATTTATAACCTTGTTCATATCCAAGGCCTTTTTATTTGGTATTAGACTTCAAATTTAAGGGTAATGCACTTTTCCGCCAAACATGGTAGAAACTTTGTTTTTGGAGGGGGTGTTAGCCTTGGATTGTCGGACAAATTGATCCTGACTCGACGAGCCCCATTTAAATGAGTATTAGCCTTAGATTTCTAATCTTTTTCATATTCAAGCCCTTTTTAGTTGGTATTAGACTTCAAATCTATGGGTAATAGACTTTTCCCCCAAACATGATTGAACTTTGTTTTTGGAGGGGGTGTTAGCCTTGGATTTTCGGACAAATTGATCCTGACTCGGTGAGCCCCATTTAAATGAGTATTAGACTTATATTTCTAATCTTTTTCATATCCAAGACCTTTTAGTTCGTATTAGACTTCAAATTTATGGGTAATACAATTTTCCCCCAAACATTGTTGAACTTGGTTTTTGGAGGGGGTGTTAGCCTTGGATTTTCAGACAAATTCATTCTGACTCGACCAGCCCCATTTAAATGCGTATTAGCCTTATATTTCTAACCTTGTTCATATCCAAGACCTTTTAGTTTGTATTAGACTTCAAATTTATGGGTAATACAATTTTCCCCCAAACATGGTTGAACTTGGTTTTTGGAGGGGGTGTTAGCCTAGGATTTTCGGACAAATTGATCGTGACTCGACGAAACCCATTTAAATGAGTATTAGCCTTATGTTTCTAACCTTATTCATATACAAGAGATTTTAGTTGGTATTAGACTTCAAATTTATGGGTAATACACTTTTCCCCCAAACATGGTTGAACTTGGTTTTTGGAGGGGGTGTTAGCCTTGGATTTTCGGACAAATTGATCGTGACCTCGACGAGCCCAATTTAATTGAGTATTAGCCTTATATTTCTAACCTTGTTCATTTCAAAGACCTTTTTAGTTGTTATTAGACTTCAAATTTATGGGTAATACACTTTTCCCCCAAACATGGTTGAACTTGGTTTTTGGAGGGGGTGTTAGCCTTGGATTTTCGGACAAATTGATCCTGACTCGACGAGCCCAATTTAAATGAGTATTAGCATTATATTTCTAACCTTGTTCATATCCAAGACCCTTTACTTGGTATTAGACTTCAAATTTATGGGTAATACAATTTTCCCCCAAACATGGTTGAAATTGGTTTTTGGAAGGGGTTTTAGCCTTGGATTTTCGGACAAATTGATCCTGACTCGACAAGCCCCATTTGAATGAGTATTAGCCTTATATTTCTAACCTTGTTCATATCCAAGCCCTTTTTAGTTAATATTAGACTTCAAATTTATGGGTAATACACTTTTTCCCCAAAACATGGTTGAACATGGTTTTTGGAGGGGGTGTTAGCCTTGGATTTTCGGACAAATTGATCCTGACTCGACAAGCCCCATTTAAATGAGTACTAGCCTTATATTTATAACCTTTTTCATATCCAAGACCTTTTATTTGGTATTAGATTTCAAATTTATGTCTAATACACTTTTCCCCAAACATGGTTGAACTTGGTTTTTGGAGGGTGTGTTAGCCTTGGATTTTCAGACAAATTGATCCTGACTCGACGAGCCCCATTTAAATGAGTATTAGCCTTAGATTTCTAACCTTGTTCATATCCAAGCCCTTTTTAGTTGGTATTAGACTTCAAATTTATGGGTAATACACTTTTCCCCCAAACATGGTTCAACTTTGTTTTTGGAGGGGGTGTTAGCCTTGGATTTTCGGACAAATTGATCCTGACTCGACGAGCCGTATTTAAATGAGTATTAGCCTTATATTTCTAACCTTGTTCATATCGAAGCCCTTTTTAATTGGTATTAGACTTCAAATTTATGGGTAATAGACTTTTCCCCCAAACATGATTGAACTTTGTTTTTGGAGGGGGTGTTAGCCTTGGATTTTCGGACAAATTGATCCTGACTCGACGAGCCCCATTTAAATGAGTATTAGCCTTATATTTCTAACCTTGTTCATATCCAAGAGCTTTTAGTTGGTATTTGACTTCAAATTTATGGGTAATACAATTTTCCCCCAAACATGGTTGAACTTGGTTTTTGGAGGGGGTGTTAGCCTTGGATTTTCGGACAAATTGATCCTGACTCGACGAGCCCCATTTAAATGAGTAATAGCCTTATATTTCTAACCTTGTTCATATCCAAGAGCTTTTAGTTGGTATTAGACTTCAAATTTATGGGTAATACACTTTTCCCCTAAACATGGTTAAACTTTGTTTTTGGAGGGGGTGTTAGCCTTGGATTTTCGGACAAATTGATCTTGACTCGACGAGCCCTATTTAAATGAGTATTAGCCTTAGATTTCTAACCTTGTTCATATCCAAGCCCTTTTTAGTTGGTATTAGACTTCAAATTTATGGGTAATACACTTTTCCCCCAAACATGGTTCAACTTTGTTTTTGGAGGGGGTGTTAGCCTTGGATTTTCGGACAAATTGGTCATGACTCGACGAGCCCTATTTAAATGAGTATTAGCCTTAGATTTCTAACCTTGTTCATATCCATGGCCTTTTTAGTTGGTATTAGAGTTCAAATCTATAAGTAATACACTTTTCCCCCAAACATGATTGAACTTTGTTTTTGGAGGGGGTGTTAGCCTTGGATTTTCGGACAAATTGATCCTGACTCGATGAGCCCCATTTAAATGAGTATTAGCCTTATATTTTTAACCTTGTTCATATCCAAGCCCTTTTTAATTGGTATTAGACTTCGAATTTATGGGTAATATACTTTTCCCCCAAACATGGGTTTTTGGAGGGGGTCTGAGCCTTGGATTTTCGGACAAATTGATCCTGACTCGACGAGCCCCATTTCAATGAGTATAAGCCTTAGATTTCTAATCTTTTCATATTCAAGCCCTTTTTAGTTGGTATTAGACTTCAAATCTATGGGTAATAGACTTTTCCCCCAAACATGATTGAACTTTGTTTTTGGAGGGGGTATTAGCCTTGGATTTTCGGACAAATTAATCCTGACTCGACGAGCCCTATTTAAATGAGTATTAGCCTTAGATTTCTAACCTTTTTCATATCCAAGGCCTTTTTAGTTGGTATTAGACTTCAAATCTATGGGTAATACACTTTTCCCCTAAACATGGTTGAACTTTGTTTTTGGAGGGGGTGTTAGCCTTGGATTTTCGGACAAATTGATCCTGACTCCACGAGCCCTATTTAAATAAGTATTAGCCTTATATTTCTAACCTTTTTCATATACAAGGCCTTTTTAGTTGGTATTAGACTTCAAATCTACGGGTAATACACTTTTCCCCTAAACATGGTTGAACTTTGTTTTTGGAGGGGGTGGTAGCCTTGGATTTTCGGACAAATTGATCCTGACTCCACGAGCCCTATTTAAATGAGTATTAGCCTTAGATTTCTAACCTTGTTCATATGCAAGCCCTTTTTAGTTGGTATTAGACTTCAAATCTATGGGTAATACACTTTTCCCCCAAACATGATTGAACTTTGTTTTTGGAGGGGGTATTAGCCTTGGATTTTCGGACAAATTGATCCTGACTCGACGAGCCCCATTTAAATGAGTATTAGCCTTATATTTCTAACCTTGTTCATATCCAAGGCCTTTTTAGTTGGTATTAGACTTCAAATTTATGGGTAATACACTTTTCCCCCAAACATGGTTGAACTTGGTTTTTGGAGGGGGTGTTAGCCTTGGATTTTCGGACAAATTGATCCTGACTCCACGAGCCCCATTTAAATGAGTAATAGCCTTATATTTCTAACCTTGTTCATATCCAAGAGCTTTTAGTTGGTATTAGACTTCAAATTTATGGGTAATACACTTTTCCCCTAAACATGGTTAAACTTTGTTTTTGGAGGGGGTGTTAGCCTTGGATTTTCGGACAAATTGATCTTGACTCGACGAGCCCTATTTAAATGAGTATTAGCCTTATATTTCTAACCTTGTTCATATCCAAGCCCTTTTTAATTGGTATTAGACTTCAAATTTATGGGTAATAGACTTTTTCCCCAAACATGATTTAACTTTGTTTTTAGAGGGGGTGTTAGCCTTGGATTTTCGGACAAATTGATCCTGACTCGACGAGCCCCATTTAAATAAGTATTAGCCATATATTTCTAACCTTGTTTCATATCCAAGTGCTTTTAGTTTGTATTAGACTTCAAATTTATGGGAAATAAAATTTTCCCCCAAACATGATTGAACTTTGTTTTTGGAGGAGGTGTTAGCCTTGGATTTTCGGACAAATTAGTTCTGACTCGACGAGCCCCATTTTAAATGAGTATTAGCCTTAGATTTCTAACCTTGTTCATATCCAATCCCTTTTAGTTGGTATTAGACTTCAAATTTATGGGTAATACACTTTTCCCCCAAACATGGTTGAACTTGGTTTTTGGAGGGGGTGTTAGCCTTGGATTTTCGGACAAATTGATACTGACCTCGACGAGCCCAATTTAAATGATTATTAGCCTTATATTTCTAACCTTGTTCATATCCAAGACCTTTTTAGTTGTTATTAGACTTCAAATTTATGGGTAATACACTTTTCCCCCAAACAAGGTTGAACTTGGTTTTTGGAGGGGGTGTGAGCCTTTGATTTTCGGACAAATTGATCCTGACTCGTCGAGCCCCATTTTAAATGCGTATTAGCCTTATATTTCTAACCTTGTTCATATCCAAGCCCTTTTTAATTGGTATTAGACTTCAAATTTATGGGTAATAGACTTTTCCCCCAAACTTGATTGAACTTTGTTTTTGGAGGGGGTGTTAGCCTTGGATTTTTGGACAAATTAATCCTGACTCGACGAGCCCCATTTAAATGAGTATTAGAGTTATATTTCTAACCTTGTTCATATACAAGAGCTTTTAGTTGGTATTAGACTTCAAAATTATGGGTAATACACTTTTCCCCCAAACATGGTTGAACTTGGTTTTTGGAGGGGATGTTACCCGTGGATTTTTGAACAAATTGATCCTGACTCGACGAGCCCCATTTAAATGAGTATTAGCATTATATTTCTAACCTTGTTCATATCCAAGACCCTTTACTTGGTATTAGACTTCAAATTTATGGGTAATACAATTTTCCCCCAAACATGGTTGAAATTGGTTTTTGGAAGGGGTTTTAGCCTTGGATTTTCTGACAAATTGATCCTGACTCGGCGAGCCCTATTTAAATGAGTATTAGCCTTATATTTTTAAACTTGTTCATATCGAATCCCTTTTTAATTGGTATTAGACTTGAAATTTATGGGTAAGAGACTTTTCCCCCAAACATGATTGAACTTTGTTTTTGGAGGGGGTGTTAGTCTTGGATTTTCGGACAAATTGATCCTGACCCGACGAGCCCCATTTGAATGAGTATTAGCCTTATATTTCTAACCTTGTTCATATCCAAGCCCTTTTTAGTTGATATTAGACTTCAAATTTATGGGTAATACACTTTTCCCCCAAACGTGGTTCAACTTTGTTTTTGTAGTGGGTGTTAGCCTTGGATTTTTGGACAAATTGATCCTGACTCGACGAGCTCCATTTTAAATGCGTATTAGCCTTATATTTCTAACCTTGTTCATATCCAAGCCCTTTTTAATTGGTATTAGACTTCAAATTTATGGGTAATAGACTTTTCCCCCAATCTTGATTGAACTTTGTTTTTGGAGGGGGTGTTAGCCTTGGATTTTTGGACAAATTAATCCTGACTCGACGAGCCCCATTTAAATGAGTATTAGACTTATATTTCTAACCTTGTTCATATACAAGAGCTTTTAGTTGGTATTAGACTTCAAAATTATGGGTAATACACTTTTCCCCCAAACATGGTTGAACTTGGTTTTTGGAGGGGATGTTACCCGTGGATTTTTGAACAAATTGATCCTGACTCGACGAGCCCCATTTAAATGAGTATTAGCATTATATTTCTAACCTTGTTCATATCCAAGACCCTTTACTTGGTATTAGACTTCAAATTTATGGGTAATACAATTTTCCCCCCAAACATGGTTGAAATTGGTTTTTTGGAAGGGGTGTTTAGCCTTGGATTTTCTGACAAATTGATCCTGACTCGGCGAGCCCTATTTAAATGAGTATTAGCCTTGTATTTTTAAACTTGTTCATATCGAATCCCTTTTTAATTGGTATTAGACTTGAAATTTATGGGTAATAGACTTTTCCCCCAAACATGATTGAACTTTGTTTTTGGAGGGGGTGTTAGTCTTGGATTTTTGGACAAATTGATCCTGACTCGACAAGCCCCATTTGAATGAGTATTAGCCTTATATTTCTAACCTTGTTCATATCCAAGCCCTTTTTAGTTGATATTAGACTTCAAATTTATGGGTAATACACTTTTCCCCCAAACGTGGTTCAACTTTGTTTTTGGAGTGGGTGTTAGCCTTGGATTTTTGGACAAATTGATCCTGACTCGACGAGCTCCATTTTAAATGCGTATTAGCCTTATATTTCTAACATTGTTCATATCCAAGCCCTTTTTAATTGGTATTAGACTTCAAATTTATGGGTAATAGACTTTTCCCCCAAACTTGATTGAACTTTGTTTTTGGAGGGGGTGTTAGCCTTTGATTTTTGGACAAATTAATCCTGACTCGACGAGCCCCATTTAAATGAGCATTAGCCTTATATATCTAATCTTGTTCATATCCAAGAGTTTTAGTTGGTATTAGACTTCAAATTTATGGGTAATACACTTTTCCCCCAAACATGGTTGAACTTGGTTTTTGGAGGGTGTGTTAGCCTTGGATTTTCGGACAAATTGATCCTCACTCAACGAGCCCCATTTAAATGAGTATTAGCCTTAGATTTCTAATCTTTTTCATATACAAGCCCTTTTTAGTTGGTATTAGACTTCAAATCTATGGGTAATAGACTTTTCCCCCAAACATGATTGAACTTTGTTTTTGGAGGGGGTGTTAGCCTTAGATTTTCGGACAAATTGATCCTGACTCGACGAGCCATATTTAAATGAGTATTAGCCTTAGATTTCTAACCTTGTTCATATCCAAGGCCTTTTTAGTTGATATTAGACTTCAAATCTATGGGTAATACACTTTTCCCCTAAACATGGTTGAACTTTGTTTTTGGAGGGGGTGTTAGCCTTGGATTTTCGGACAAATTGATCCTGACTCGACGAGCCCCATTTAAATGAGTATTAGCCTTAGATTTCTATTTTTTTTCATATCCAAGCCCTTTTTAGTTGGTATTAGACTTCAAATTTATGGGAAATAAAATTTTCCCCCAAACAGGATTGAATTTTGTTTTTGAAGGGGGTGTTAGCCTTGGATTTTTGGACAAATTGATCCTGACTCGACGAGCCCCATTTAAATGAGTATTAGCCTTATATTTCTAACCTTGTTCATATCCAAGGCCTTTTTAGTTGGTATTAGACTTCAAATTTATGGGTAATACACTTTTCCCCCAAACATGGTTGAACTTGGTTTTTGGAGGGGGTGTTAGCCTTGGATTTTCGGACAAATTGATCCTGACTCGACGAACCCTATTTAAATGAGTATTAGCCTTATATTTCTAACCTTGTTCATATACAAGCCCTTTTTAATTGGTATTAGACTTCAAATTTATGGGTAACAGACTTTTCCCCCAAACATGATTGAACTTTGTTTTTGGAGGGGGTGTTAGCCTTGGATTTTCGGACAAATTGATCCTGACTCGACGAGCCCCATTTAAATGAGTATTAGCCTTATATTTCTAACCTTGTTCATATCCAAGATCTTTTAGTTGGTATTAGACTTCAAATTTATGGGTAATACAATTTTCCCCCAAACATGGTTGAACTTGGTTTTTGGAGGGGGTGTTAGCCTTGGATTTTCGGACAAATTGATCCTGACTTGACGAGCCCCATTTAAATGGGTAACAGCCTTATATTTCTAACCATGTTCATATCCAAGAGCTTTTAGTTGGTATTAGACTTCAAATTTATGGGTAATACACTTTTCCCCCAAACATGGTTGAACTTTGTTTTTGGAGGGGGTGTTAGCCTTGGATTTTCGGACAAATTGATCCTGACTCGACGAGCCCTATTTAAATGAGTATTAGCCTTATATTTCTAACCTTGTTCATATCCAAGCCCTTTTTAATTGGTATTAGACTTCAAATTTATGGGTAATATACTTTTCCCCCAAACATGATTGAACTTTGTTTTTGGAGGGGGTGTTAGCCTTGGATTTTCGGAGAAATTGATCCTGACTCGACGAGCCCTATTTAAATGAGTATTAGCCTTATATTTCTAACCTTGTTCATATACAAACCCTTTTTAATTGGTATTAGACTTCAAATTTATGGGTAACAGACTTTTCCCCCAAACATGATTGAACTTTGTTTTTGGAGGGGGTGTTAGCCTTGGATTTTCGGACAAATTGATCCTGACTCGATGAGCCCCATTTAAATGAGTATTAGCCTTATATTTCTAACCTTGTTCATATCCAAGGCCTTTTTAGTTGGTATTAGACTTCAAATTTATGGGTAATACACTTTTCCCCCAAACATGGTTGAACTTGGTTTTTGGAGGGGGTGTTAGCCTTGGATTTTCGGACAAATTGATCCTGACTCGACGAACCCTATTTAAATGAGTATTAGCCTTATATTTCTAACCTTGTTCATATACAAGCCCTTTTTAATTGGTATTAGACTTCAAATTTATGGGTAACAGACTTTTCCCCCAAACATGATTGAACTTTGTTTTTGGAGGGGGTGTTAGCCTTGGATTTTCGGACAAATTGATCCTGACTCGACGAGCCCCATTTAAATGAGTATTAGCCTTATATTTCTAACCTTGTTCATATCCAAGATCTTTTAGTTGGTATTAGACTTCAAATTTATGGGTAATACAATTTTCCCCCAAACATGGTTGAACTTGGTTTTTGGAGGGGGTGTTAGCCTTGGATTTTCGGACAAATTGATCCTGACTTGACGAGCCCCATTTAAATGGGTAATAGCCTTATATTTCTAACCATGTTCATATCCAAGAGCTTTTAGTTGGTATTAGACTTCAAATTTATGGGTAATACACTTTTCCCCCAAACATGGTTGAACTTTGTTTTTGGAGGGGGTGTTAGCCTTGGATTTTCGGACAAATTGATCCTGACTCGACGAGCCCTATTTAAATGAGTATTAGCCTTATATTTCTAACCTTGTTCATATCCAAGCCCTTTTTAATTGGTATTAGACTTCAAATTTATGGGTAATATACTTTTCCCCCAAACATGATTGAACTTTGTTTTTGGAGGGGGTGTTAGCCTTGGATTTTCGGAGAAATTGATCCTGACTCGACGAGCCCTATTTAAATGAGTATTAGCCTTATATTTCTAACCTTGTTCATATACAAACCCTTTTTAATTGGTATTAGACTTCAAATTTATGGGTAATAGACTTTTCCCCCAAACATGATTGAACTTTGTTTTTGGAGGGGGTGTTAGCCTTGGATTTTCGGACAAATTGATCCTGACTCGACGAGCCCCATTTAAATGAGTATTAGCCTTATATTTCTAACCTTGTTCATATCCAAGGCCTTTTTAGTTGGTATTAGACTTCAAATTTATGGGTAATACACTTTTCCCCCAAACATGGTTGAACTTGGTTTTTGGAGGGGTGTTAGCCTTGGATTTTCGGACAAATTGATCCTGACTCGACGAGCCCCATTTAAATGAGTATTAGCCTTATATTTCTAACCTTGTTCATATCCAAGCCCTTTTAGTTGGTATTAGACTTCAAATTTATGGGTAATAGACTTTTCCCCCAAACATGATTGAACTTGGTTTTTGGAGGGGGTGTTAGCCTTGGATTTTCGGACAAATTGATCCTGACTCGACGAGCCCCCATTTTAAATGAGTATTAGCCTTATATTTCTAACCTTGTTCATATCCAAGAGCTTTTTAGTTGGTATTAGACTTCAAATTTATGGGTAATACACTTTTCCCCCAAACATGGTTGAACTTTGTTTTTTGGAGGGGGTGTTAGCCTTGGATTTTTCGGACAAATTGATCCCGACTCGACGAGCCCCTATTTAAATGAGTATTAGCCTTATATTTCTAACCTTGTTCATATCCAAGCCCTTTTTAGTTGGTATTAGACTTCAAATTTATGGGTAATACACTTTTCCCCCAAACATGATTGAACTTTGTTTTTTGGAGGGGGTGTTAGCCTTGGATTTTCTGGACAAATTGATCCCGACTCGACGAGCCCCATTTAAATGAGTATTAGCCTTATATTTCTAACCTTGTTCATATCCAAGACCCTTTTTAGTTGGTATTAGACTTCAAATTTATGGGTAATACACTTTTCTCCCCAAACATGATTGAACTTGGTTTTTGGAGGGGGTGTTAGCCTTAGATTTTCGGACAAATTGATCCTGACTCGACGAGCCCCATTTAAATGAGTATTAGCCTTATATTTCTAACCTTGTTCATATCCAAGGCCTTTTTAGTTGGTATTAGACTTCAAATTTATGGGTAATACACTTTTCCCCCCAAACATGGTTGAACTTGGTTTTTGGAGGGGGTGTTAGCCTTGGATTTTCGGACAAATTGATCCTGACTTGACGAGCCCTATTTAAATGAGTATTAGCCTTATATTTCTAACCTTGTTCATATCCAAGCCCTTTTTAGTTGGTATTAGACTTCAAATTTATGGGTAATACACTTTTCCCCCAAACATGATTGAACTTTGGTTTTTGGAGGGGGTGTTAGCCTTGGATTTTCTGACAAATTGATCCCGACTCGACGAGCCCCATTTAAATGAGTATTAGCCTTATATTTCTAACCTTGTTCATATCCAAGATCTTTTTAGTTGGTATTAGACTTCAAATTTATGGGTAATACAATTTTCCCCCAAACATGGTTGAACTTGGTTTTTGGAGGGGGTGTTAGCCTTGGATTTTTCGGACAAATTGATCCTGACTCGACGAGCCCCATTTAAATGAGTATTAGCCTTATATTTCTAACCTTGTTCATATCCAAGAGCTTTTAGTTGGTATTAGACTTCAAATTTATGGGTAATACACTTTTTCCCCCAAACATGGTTGAACTTTGTTTTTGGAGGGGTGTTAGCCTTGGATTTTTCGGACAAATTGATCCCGACTCGACGAGCCCCTATTTAAATGAGTATTAGCCTTATATTTCTAACCTTGTTCATATCCAAGCCCTTTTTAATTGGTATTAGACTTCAAATTTATGGGTAATATACTTTTCCCCCAAACATGATTGAACTTTGTTTTTGGAGGGGGTGTTAGCCTTAGATTTTCGGACAAATTGATCCTGACTCGACGAGCCCTATTTAAATGAGTATTAGCCTTATATTTCTAACCTTGTTCATATCCAAGCCCTTTTTAGTTGGTATTAGACTTCAAATTTATGGGTAATACACTTTTCCCCCAAACATGGTTGAACTTTGTTTTTGGAGGGGGTGTTAGCCTTGGATTTTCGGACAAATTGATCCTGACTCGACGAGCCCCATTTAAATGAGTATTAGCCTTATATTTCTAACCTTGTTCATATCCAAGCCCTTTTTAGTTGGTATTAGACTTCAAATTTATGGGTAATACTCTTTTCCCCCAAACATGATTGAACTTTGTTTTTGGAGGGGGTGTTAGCCTTTGATTTTTGGACAAATTGATCCCGACTCGACGAGCCCCATTTAAATGAGTATTAGCCTTATATTTCTAACCTTGTTCATATCCAAGGCCTTTTTAGTTGGTATTAGACTTCAAATTTATGGGTAATACACTTTTCCCCCCAAACATGGTTGAACTTGGTTTTTGGAGGGGGTGTTAGCCTTGGATTTTCGGACAAATTGATCCTGACTCGACGAGCCCCTATTTAAATGAGTATTAGCCTTATATTTCTAACCTTGTTCATATCCAAGCCCTTTTTAGTTGGTATTAGACTTCAAATTTATGGGTAATAGACTTTTCCCCCAAACATGATTGAACTTTGTTTTTGGAGGGGGTGTTAGCCTTGGATTTTCGGACAAATTGATCCTGACTCGACGAGCCCCATTTAAATGAGTATTAGCCTTATATTTCTAACCTTGTTCATATCCAAGCCCTTTTTAGTTGGTATTAGACTTCAAATTTATGGGTAATACACTTTTCCCCCAAACATGGTTGAACTTGGTTTTTGGAGGGGGTGTTAGCCTTGGATTTTCGGACAAATTGATCCCGACTTGACGAGCCCCCATTTAAATGAGTATTAGCCTTATATTTCTAACCTTGTTCATATCCAAGAGCTTTTAGTTGGTATTAGACTTCAAATTTATGGGTAATACACTTTTCCCCCAAACATGGTTGAACTTTGTTTTTGGAGGGGGTGTTAGCCTTGGATTTTCTGGACAAATTGATCCCCGACTCGACGAGCCCCATTTAAATGAGTATTAGCCTTATATTTCTAACCTTGTTCATATCCAAGACCCTTTTTAGTTGGTATTAGACTTCAAATTTATGGGTAATACACTTTTCCCCCAAACATGGTTGAACTTTGTTTTTGGAGGGGGTGTTAGCCTTGGATTTTCGGACAAATTGATCCTGACTCGACGAGCCCTATTTAAATGAGTATTAGCCTTATATTTCTAACCTTGTTCATATCCAAGCACTTTTTAATTGGTATTAGACTTCAAATTTATGGGTAATAGACTTTTCCCCCAAACATGATTTGAACTTTTGTTTTTTGGAGGGGGTGTTAGCCTTGGATTTTCGGACAAATTGATCCCGACTCGACGAGCCCCATTTAAATGAGTATTAGCCTTATATTTCTAACCTTGTTCATATCCAAGAGCTTTTAGTTTGGTATTAGACTTCAAATTTATGGGTAATACAAATTTTCCCCCAAACATGATTGAACTTTGGTTTTTGGAGGGGTGTTAGCCTTGGATTTTCTGGACAAATTGATCCCGACTTGACGAGCCCCATTTTAAATGAGTATTAGCCTTATATTTCTAACCTTGTTCATATCCAAGATCTTTTAGTTGGTAGTAGACTTCAAATTTATGGGTAATACACTTTTCCCCCAAACATGGTTGAACTTGGTTTTTGGAGGGGTGTTAGCCTTCGATTTTCGGACAAATTGATCCCGACTCGACGAGCCCCATTTTAAATGAGTATTAGCCTTATATTTCTAACCTTGTTCATATCCAAGCCGCTTTTTAGTTGGTATTAGACTTCAAATTTATGGGTAATACACTTTTCCCCCAAACATGATTGAACTTTGTTTTTGGAGGGGGTGTTAGCCTTGGATTTTTCGGACAAATTGATCCCTGACTCGACGAGCCCCTATTTAAATGAGTATTAGCCTTATATTTCTAACCTTGTTCATATCCAAGCCCTTTTTAGTTGGTATTAGACTTCAAATTTATGGGTAATACACTTTTCCCCCAAACATGATTGAACTTTGTTTTTTGGAGGGGGTGTTAGCCTTGGATTTTTCGGACAAATTGATCCCTGACTCGACGAGCCCCATTTAAATGAGTATTAGCCTTATATTTCTAACCTTGTTCATATCCAAGAGCTTTTTAGTTGGTATTAGACTTCAAATTTATGGGTAATACACTTTTCTCCCCAAACATGGTTGAACTTTGGTTTTTGGAGGGGGTGTTAGCCTTGGATTTTCTGGACAAATTGATCCTGACTCGACGAGCCCCATTTAAATGAGTATTAGCCTTATATTTCTAACCTTGTTCATATCCAAGGCCTTTTTAGTTGGTATTAGACTTCAAATTTATGGGTAATACACTTTTCCCCCAAACATGGTTGAACTTGGTTTTTGGAGGGGGTGTTAGCCTTGGATTTTCGGACAAATTGATCCTGACTCGACGAGCCCTATTTAAATGAGTATTAGCCTTATATTTCTAACCTTGTTCATATCCAAGCCCTTTTTAATTGGTATTAGACTTCAAATTTATGGGTAATACACTTTTCCCCCAAACATGATTGAACTTTGTTTTTGGAGGGGGTGTTAGCCTTGGATTTTCGGACAAATTGATCCTGACTCGACGAGCCCCATTTAAATGAGTATTAGCCTTATATTTCTAACCTTGTTCATATCCAAGATCTTTTAGTTGGTATTAGACTTCAAATTTATGGGTAATACAATTTTCCCCCAAACATGGTTGAACTTGGTTTTTGGAGGGGGTGTTAGCCTTGGATTTTCGGACAAATTGATCCCGACTGACG
>JAPFFH010000028.1:3809506-3897730 GCA_029030765.1 Salix suchowensis | reverse complement strand
ATTTATGGGTAATAGACTTTTCCCCCCAAAATGATAGAACTTGGTTTTTGGAGGGGGTGTTAGCCTTGGATTTTCGGACAAATTGGTCCTGACTCGACGAGCCCCATTTTAAATGAGTATTAGCCTTATATTTATAACCTTGATCATATCCAATACCATTTATTTGGTATTAGACTTCAAATTTGAGGGTAATAGACTTTTCCCCCCAAAATGATAGAACTTGGTTTTTGGAGGGGGTGTTAGCCATGGATTTTCAGTCAAATTGGTCCTGACTCGACAAGCCCCATTTTAAATGAGTATTAGCCTTAGATTTGTAACCTTGTTCATATCCAATCCCTTTTAATTGGTATTAGACTTCAAATTTATGGGTAATAGACTTTTCCCCCCAAAATGATAGAACTTTGTTTTTGGAGGGGGTGTTAGCCTTGGATTTTCTGACAAATTGGTCCTGACTGCACGAGACCCATTTTAAATGAGTATTAGCCTTAGATTTCTAACCTTATTCATATCCAATACCTTTTAGTTGGTATTAGACTTCAAATTTATGGGTAATAGACTTTTCCCCCCAAAATGATAGAACTTGGTTTTTGGAGGGGGTGTTAGCCTTGGATTTTGGACAAATTGGTCTTGACTCGACGAGCCCCATTTTAAATGAGTATAAGCCTTAGATTTCTAACCTTGATCATATAAAATACCATTTAGTTGGTATTAGACTTCAAATTTATGGGTAATAGACTTTTCCCCCAAAAATGATTGAACTTGGTTTTTGAAGGGGGTGTTAGCCTTGGATTTTCGGACAAATTGGTCCTGACTCGACGAGCCCCATTTTAAATGAGTATTAGCCTTATATTTCTAACCTTGTTCATATACAATACCTTTAAGTTTGTATTATACTTCAAATTTATGGGTAATAGACTTTTCCCTCCAAAATTATAGAACTTGGTTTTTTTAGGGGGGGGGTTTAGCCTTGGATTTTCGGACAAATTGGTCCTGACTCGACGAGCCCCATTTTAAATGAGTATTAGCCTTAGATTTCTAACCTTGATCATATCCAATACCATTTAGTTGGTATTAGACTTCAAATTTATGGGTAATAGACTTTTCCCCCCAAAATGATAGAACTTGGTTTTTTGGAGGGGTGTTACCCATGGATTTTCGGACAAATTGGTCCCTGATTGGGACGAACCCATTTAAAATGAGTATTAGCCTTAGATTTCTAACCTTGATCATATCCAATACCATTTAGTTGGTATTACACTTCAAATTTATGGGTAATAGACTTTTCCCCCAAAAATGATTGAACTTGGTTTTTGAAGGGGTTGTTAGCCTTGGATTTTCGGACATATTGGTCCTGACTCGACGAGCCCCATTTTAAATGAGTATTAGCCTTAGATTTCTAACCTTGCTCATATCCAATCCCTTTTAGTTGGTATTAGACTTCAAATTTATGGGTAATAGACTTTTCCCCCCAAAATGATAGAACTTTGTTTTTGGAGGGGGTGTTAGCCTTGGATTTTCGGACAAATTGGTCCTGACTTCACGAGCCCCATTTTAAATGAGCATTAGCCTTAGATTTATAACCTTGTTCATATCCCATACCTTTTAGTTGGTATTAGACTTCAAATTTATGGGTAATAGACTTTTCCCCCCAAATTGATAGAACTTGGTTTTTGGAGGGGGTGTTAGCCTTGGATTTTTAGACAAATTGGTCCTGACTTCACGAGCCCCATTTTAAATGAGTATTAGCCTTAGATTTATAACCTTGTTCATATCCCATACCTTTTAGTTGGTATTAGACTTCAAATTTATGGGTAATAGACTTTTTCCCCCAAAATGATAGAACTTGGTTTTTGGAGGGGGTGTTAGCCTTGGATTTTCGGACAAATTGGTCCTGACTTCACGAGCCCCATTTTAAATGAGTATTAGCCTTAGATTTCTAACTTTGTTCATATCAAATACCTTTTAGTTGATATTAGACTTCAAATTTATGGGTAATAGACTTTTCCCCCCAAAAATGATAGAACTTGGTTTTTGTAGGGGGGTGTTAGCTTTGGTTTTTCGGACAAATTGGTTCTGACTCGACGAGCCCCATTTTAAATGAGTATTAGCCTTAGATTTCTAACCATGTTCATATCCAATACCTTTTAGTTGGTATTAGACTTCAAATTTATGGGTAATAGACTTTTCCCCCCAAAATGATAGAACTTGGTTTTTGGAGGGGTGTTAGCCTTGGATTTTCGGACAAATTGGTCCCGACTCGACGAGCCCCCATTTTAAATGAGTATTAGCCTTATATTTATAACCTTGATCATATCCAATACCATTTATTTGGTATTAGACTTCAAATTTGAGGGTAATAGACTTTTCCCCCAAAAATGATAGAACTTGGTTTTTGGAGGGGGTGTTAGCCATGGATTTTCAGTCAAATTGGTCCTGACTCGACAAGCCCCATTTTAAATGAGTATTAGCCTTAGATTTGTAACCTTGTTCATATCCAATCCCTTTTAATTGGTATTAGACTTCAAATTTATGGGTAATAGACTTTTCCCCCCCAAAATGATAGAACTTTGTTTTTGGAGGGGTGTTAGCCTTGGATTTTCCCGACAAATTGGTCCTGACTGCACGAGACCCATTTTAAATGAGTATTAGCCTTAGATTTCTAACCTTATTCATATCCAATACCTTTTAGTTGGTATTAGACTTCAAATTTATGGGTAATAGACTTTTCCCCCCAAAATGATAGAACTTGGTTTTTGGAGGGGGTGTTAGCCTTGGATTTTGGACAAATTGGTCTTGACTCGACGAGCCCCATTATAAATGAGTATAAGCCTTAGATTTCTAACCTTGATCATATAAAATACCATTTAGTTGGTATTAGACTTCAAATTTATGGGTAATAGACTTTTCCCCCAAAAATGATTGAACTTGGTTTTTGAAGGGGGTGTTAGCCTTGGATTTTCGGACAAATTGGTCCTGACTCGACGAGCCCCATTTTAAATGAGTATTAGCCTTATATTTCTAACCTTGTTCATATACAATACCTTTAAGTTTGTATTATACTTGAAATTTATGGGTAATAGACTTTTCCCTCCAAAATTATAGAACTTGGTTTTTTTGGGGGGGGTTTAGCCTTGGATTTTCGGACAAATTGGTCCTGACTCGACGAGCCCCATTTTAAATGAGTATTAGCCTTAGATTTCTAACCTTGATCATATCCAATACCATTTAGTTGGTATTAGACTTCAAATTTATGGGTAATAGACTTTTCCCCCCAAAATGATAGAACTTGGTTTTTGGAGGGGGTGTTACCCATGGATTTTCAGACAAATTGGTCCTGACTGGACGAACCCATTTAAAATGAGTATTAGCCTTAGATTTCTAACCTTGATCATATCCAATACCATTTAGTTGGTATTACACTTCAAATTTATGGGTAATAGACTTTTCCCCCAAAAATGATTGAACTTGGTTTTTGAAGGGGTTGTTAGCCTTGGATTTTCGGACATATTGGTCCTGACTCGACGAGCCCCATTTTAAATGAGTATTAGCCTTAGATTTCTAACCTTGCTCATATCCAATCTCTTTTAGTTGGTATTAGACTTCAAATTTATGGGTAATAGACTTTTCCCCCCAAAATGATAGAACTTTGTTTTTGGAGGGGGTGTTAGCCTTGGATTTTCGGACAAATTGGTCCTGACTTCACGAGCCCCATTTTAAATGAGTATTAGCCTTAGATTTATAACCTTTTTCATATCCAATCCCTTTTTGTTGGTATTAGACTTCAAATTTATGGGTAATAGACTTTTCCCCCCAAAATGATAGAACTTGGTTTTTGGAGGGGGTGTTAGCCTTGTATTTTCAGACAAATTTGTCCTGACTTGACGAGCCCCATTTTACATGAGTATTAGCCATATATTTCTAACCTTGTTCATATCCAAAACCTTTTAGGTGGCATTATACTTCAAATTTATGGGTAATAGACTTTTCCCCCCAAAATGATAGAACTTTGTTTTTGGATGGGGTGTTAGCCTTGGATTTTCGGACAAATTCGTCCTGACTTCACGAGCCCCATTTTAAATGAGTATTAGCCTTAGATTTCTAACCTTGTTCATATCCAATACCTTTTAGTTGGTATTAGACTTCAAATTTATGGGTAATAGACTTTTCCCCCCCAAAAATAATAGAACTTGGTTTTTGTAGGGGTGTTAGCCTTGGATTTTCGGGACAAATTGGTCCCGACTTCACGAGCCCCCATTTTAAATGAGTATTAGCCTTAGATTTATAACCTTGTTCATATCCCATACCTTTTAGTTGGTATTAGACTTCAAATTTATGGGTAATAGACTTTTCCCCCCAAAATGATAGAACTTGGTTTTTGGAGGGGGTGTTAGCCTTGGATTTTTGGACAAATTGGTCCTGACTCGACGAGCCCCATTTTAAATGAGTATTAGCCTTATATTTTTAACCTTGTTCATATACAATCTATTTTAGTTGGTATTAGACTTCAAATTTATGGGTAATAGACTTTTCCCCCCAAAATGATAGAACTTGGTTTTTTGAGGGGGTGTTAGCCTTGGATTTTCAGACAAATTGGTCCTGACTTCACGAGCCCCATTTTAAATGAGTATTAGCCTTATATTTCTAACCATTTTCATATCCCATACCTTTTAGTTGGTATTAGACTTCAAATTTATGGGTAATAGACTTTTCCCCCCAAAATGATAGAACTTGGTTTTTGGAGGGGGTGTTAGCCATGGATTTTCAGACAAATTGGTCCTGACTTGACGAGCCCCATTTTAAATGAGTATTAGCCTTAGATTTCTAACCTTGATCATATCCAATACCATTTATTTGGTATTAGACTTCAAATTTATGGGTAATAGACTTTTCCCCCAAAAATGATTGAACTTGGTTTTTGAAGGGGGTGTTAGCCTTGGTTTTTCGGACATATTGGTCCTGACTCGACGAGGCCCATTTTAAATGAGTATTAGCCTTATATTTCTAACCTTGTTCATATCCAATCCCTTTTAATTGGTATTAGACTTCAAATTTATGGGTAATAGACTTTTCCCCCCAAAATGATAGAACTTTGTTTTTGGAGGGGGTGTTAGCCTTGGATTTTCGGACAAATAGGTCCTGACTGCACAAGCCCCATTTTAAATGAGTATTAGCCTTAGATTTCTAACCTTGTTCATATCCAATACCTTTTAGTTGGTATTAGACTTCAAATTTATGGGTAATAGACTTTTCCCCCCAAAATGATAGAACTTGGTTTTTTGAGGGGGTGTTAGCCTTGGATTTTCAGACAAATTGGTCCTGACTTCACGAGCCCCATTTTAAATGAGTATTAGCCTTATATTTCTAACCATTTTCATATCCCATACCTTTTAGTTGGTATTAGACTTCAAATTTATGGGTAATAGACTTTTCCCCAAAAAATGATAGAACTTGGTTTTTGGAGGGGGTGTTAGGCTTGGATTTTCAGACAAATTGGTCCTGACTTCACGAGCCCCATTTTAAATGAGCATTTGCCTTAGATTTATAACCTTGTTCATATCCCATACCTTTTAGTTGGTATTAGACTTAAAATTTATGGGTAATGGACTTTTCCCCCCAAAATGATAGAACTTGGTTTTTGGAGGGGGTGTTAGCCTTGGATTTTCAGACAAATTGGTCCTGACTTCACGAGCCCCATTTTAAATGAGTATTAGCCTTAGATTTATAATATTGTTCATATCCCATACCTTTTAGTTGGTATTAGACTTCAAATTTATGGGTAATAGACTTTTCCCCCCCAAAATGATAGAACTTGGTTTTTGGAGGGGTGTTAGCCTATGGATTTTCTCGACAAATTGGTCCTGACTGCACGAGCCCCATTTTAAATGAGTATTAGCCTTAGATTTCTAACCTTGTTCATATCCAATAGCTTTTAGTTGGTATTAGACTTCAAATTTATGGGAAATAGACTTTTCCCCCCAAAATGATAGAACTTGGTTTTTGGAGGGGGTGTTAGCCTTGGATTTTTGGAAAAATTGGTCCTGACTCGACGAGCCCCATTTTAAATGAGTATTAGCCTTATATTTTTAACCTTGTTCATATACAATCTATTTTAGTTGGTATTAGACTTCAAATTTATGGGTAATAGACTTTTCCCCCCAAAATGATAGAACTTGGTTTTTTGAGGGGGTGTTAGCCTTGGATTTTCGGACAATCTGGTCCTGACTTCACGAGCCCCATTTTAAATGAGTATTAGCCTTAGATTTATAACCTTGTTCATATCCCATACCTTTTAGTTGGTATTAGACTTCAAATTTATGGGTAATAGACTTTTCCCCCCAAAATGATAGAACTTGGTTTTTGGAGGGGGTGTTAGCCTTGGATTTTCGGACAAATTGGTCCTGACTTCACGAGCCCCATTTTAAATGAGTATTAGCGTTAGATTTCTAACCTTGATCATATCCAATACCATTTAGTTGGTATTAGACTTCAAATTTATGGGTAATAGACTTTTCCCCCAAAAATGATTGAACTTGGTTTTTGAAGGGGGTGTTAGCCTTGGATTTTCGGACATATTGGTCCTGACTCGACGAGCCCCATTTTAAATGAGTATTAGCCATAGATTTCTAACCTTTTTCATATCCAATCCCTTTTAGTTGGTATTAGACTTCAAATTTATGGGTAATAGACTTTTCCCCCCAAAATGATAGAACTTTGTTTTTGGAGGGGGTGTTAGCCTTGGATTTTCGGACAAATTGGTCCTGACTTCACGAGCCCCATTTTAAATGAGTATTAGCCTTATATTTATAACCTTGATCATATCCAATACCATTTATTTGGTATTAGACTTCAAATTTGAGGGTAATAGACTTTTCCCCCCAAAATGATAGAACTTGGTTTTTGGAGGGGGTGTTAGCCATGGATTTTCAGTCAAATTGGTCCTGACTCGACAAGCCCCATTTTAAATGAGTATTAGCCTTAGATTTGTAACCTTTTTCATATACAGTCCCTTTTAGTTGGTATTAGACTTCAAATTTATGGGTAATAGACTTTTCCCCCCAAAATGATAGAACTTGGTTTTTTGAGGGGGTGTTAGCCTTGGATTTTTGGACAAATTGGTCCTGACTTCACGAGCCCCATTTTAAATGAGTATTAGCCTTATATTTCTAACCTTGTTCATATCCCATACCTTTTAGTTTGTATTAGACTTCAAATTTATGGGTAATAGACTTTTCCACCCAAAATGATAGAACTTGGTTTTTGGAGGGGGTGTTAGCCATGGATTTTCAGACAAATTGGTCCTGACTTGACGAGCCCCATTTTAAATGAGTATTAGCCTTAGATTTCTAACCTTGATCATATCAAATACCATTTAGTTGGTATTAGACTTCAAATTTATGGGTAATAGACTTTTCCCCCAAAAATGATTGAACTTGGTTTTTGAAGGGGGTGTTAGCCTTGGATTTTCGGACAAATTGGTCCTGACTCGACGAGCCCCATTTTAAATGAGTATTAGCCTTAGATTTCTAACCTTGTTCATATACAATACCTTTAAGTTGGTATTATACTTCAAATTTATGGGTAATAGACTTTTCCCTCCAAAATTGTAGAACTTGGTTTTTGGGGGGGGGGTTTAGCCTTGGATTTTCGAACAAATTGGTCCTGACTCGACGAGCCCCATTTTAAATGAGTATTAGCCTTAGATTTCTAACCTTGATCATATCCAATACCATTTAGTTGGTATTAGACTTCAAATTTATGGGTAATAGACTTTTCCCCCCAAAATGATAGAACTTGGTTTTTGGAGGGGGTGTTACCCATGGATTTTCAGACAAATTGGTCCTGACTTGACGAGCCCCATTTTAAATGAGTATTAGCCTTAGATTTATAACCTTGATCATATCAAATACCATTTAGTTGGTATTAGACTTCAAATTTATGGGTAATAGACTTTTCCCCCAAAAATGATTGAACTTGGTTTTTGTAGGGGGTGTTAGCCTTGGTTTTTCGGACAAATTGGTCCTGACTTCACGAGCCCCATTTTAAATGAGCATTTGCCTTAGATTTATAACCTTGTTCATATCCCATACGTTTTAGTTGGTATTAGACTTAAAATTTATGGGTAATAGACTTTTCCCCCCAAAATGATAGAACTTGGTTTTTGGAGGGGGTGTTAGCCTTGGATTTTCGGACAAATTGGTCCTGACTCGACGAGCCCCATTTTAAATGAGTATTAGCCTTATATTTCTAACCTTGTTCATATACAATACCTTTAAGTTGGTATTATACTTCAAATTTATGGGTAATAGACTTTTCCCCCCAAAATGATAGAACTTGGTTTTTGGAGGGGGTGTTACCCATGGATTTTCAGACAAATTGGTCCTGACTGGACGAACCCATTTAAAATGAGTATTAGCCTTAGATTTCTAACCTTGATCATATCCAATACCATTTAGTTGGTATTACACTTCAAATTTATGGGTAATAGACTTTTCCCCCAAAAATGATTGAACTTGGTTTTTGAAGGGGTTGTTAGCCTTGGATTTTCGGACATATTGGTCCTGACTCGACGAGCCCCATTTTAAATGAGTATTAGCCTTAGATTTCTAACCTTGCTCATATCCAATCCCTTTTAGTTGGTATTAGACTTCAAATTTATGGGTAATAGACTTTTCCCCCCAAAAATGATAGAACTTTGTTTTTTGGAGGGGTGTTAGCCTTGGATTTTCGGACAAATTGGTCCCGACTTCCACGAGCCCCATTTTAAATGAGTATTAGCCTTAGATTTCTAACCTTGTTCATATCCAATACCTTTTAGTTGGTATTAGACTTCAAATTTATGGGTAATAGACTTTTCCCCCCAAAATGATAGAACTTGGTTTTTGTAGGGGGTGTTAGCCTTGGTTTTTCGGACAAATTGGTCCTGACTCGACGAGCCCCATTTTAAATGAGTATTAGCCTTAGATTTATAACCTTTTTCATATCCAATCCCTTTTAGTTGGTATTAGACTTCAAATTTATGGGTAATAGACTTTTCCCCCCAAAATGATAGAACTTGGTTTTTGGAGGGGGTGTTAGCCTTGGATTTTCGGACAAATTGGTCCTGACTCGACGAGCCCCATTTTAAATGAGTATTAGCCTTAGATTTCTAACCTTGATCATATCCAATACCATTTAGTTGGTATTAGATTTCAAATTTATGGGTAATAGACCTTTCCCCCCAAAATGATAGAACTTGGTTTCTGGAGGGGGTGTTAGCCATGGATTTTCAGACAAATTGGTCCTGACTTGACGAGCCCCATTTTAAATGAGTATTAGCCTTAGATTTCTAACCTTGATCATATCCAATACCATTTATTTGGTATTAGACTTCAAATTTATGGGTAATAGACTTTTCCCCCAAAAATGATTGAACTTGGTTTTTGAAGGGGGTGTTAGCCTTGGTTTTTCGGACATATTGGTCCTGACTCGACGAGCCCCATTTTAAATGAGTATTAGCCTTATATTTCTAACCTTGTTCATATCCAATCCCTTTGAATTGGTATTAGACTTCAAATTTATGGGTAATAGACTTTTCCCCCCAAAATGATAGAACTTTGTTTTTGGAGGGGGTGTTAGCCTTGGATTTTCGGACAAATAGGTCCTGACTCGACGAGCCCCATTTTAAATGAGTATTAGCCTTATATTTTTAACCTTGTTCATATACAATCTATTTTAGTTGGTATTAGACTTCAAATTTATGGGTAATAGACTTTTCCCCCCAAAATGATAGAACTTGGTTTTTTGAGGGGGTGTTAGCCTTGGATTTTCAGACAAATTGGTCCTGACTTCACGAGCCCCATTTTAAATGAGTATTAGCCTTATATTTCTAACCATTTTCATATCCCATACCTTTTAGTTGGTATTAGACTTCAAATTTATGGGTAATAGACTTTTCCCCAAAAAATGATAGAACTTGGTTTTTGGAGGGGGTGTTAGGCTTGGATTTTCAGACAAATTGGTCCTGACTTCACGAGCCCCATTTTAAATGAGCATTTGCCTTAGATTTATAACCTTGTTCATATCCCATACGTTTTAGTTGGTATTAGACTTAAAATTTATGGGTAATAGACTTTTCCCCCCAAAATGATAGAACTTGGTTTTTGGAGGGGGTGTTAGCCTTGGATTTTCAGACAAATTGGTCCTGACTTCACGAGTCCCATTTTAAATGAGTATTAGCCTTAGATTTATAATCTTGTTCATATCCCATACCTTTTAGTTGGTATTAGACTTCAAATTTAAGGGTAATAGACTTTTCCCCCCAAAATGATAGAACTTGGTTTTTGGAGGGGGTGTTAGCCTTGGATTTTCTGACAAATTGGTCCTGACTGCACGAGCCCCATTTTAAATGAGTATTAGCCTTAGATTTCTAACCTTGTTCATATCCAATAGCTTTTAGTTGGTATTAGACTTCAAATTTATGGGAAATAGACTTTTCCCCCCAAAATGATAGAACTTGGTTTTTGGAGGGGGTGTTAGCCTTGGATTTTTGGACAAATTGGTCCTGACTCGACGAGCCCCATTTTAAATGAGTATTAGCCTTATATTTTTAACCTTGTTCATATACAATCTATTTTAGTTGGTATTAGACTTCAAATTTATGGGTAATAGACTTTTCCCCCCAAAATGATAGAACTTGGTTTTTTGAGGGGGTGTTAGCCTTGGATTTTCGGACAATCTGGTCCTGACTTCACGAGCCCCATTTTAAATGATTATTAGCCTTATATTTCTAACCATTTTCATATCGCATACCTTTTAGTTGGTATTAGACTTCAAATTTATGGGTAATAGACGTTTCCCCACAAAATGATAGAACTTGGTTTTTGGAGGGGGTGTTAGCCTTGGATTTTCAGACAAATTGGTCCTGACTTCACGAGCCCCATTTTAAATGAGTATTAGCCTTAGATTTATAACCTTGTTCATATCCCATACCTTTTAGTTGGTATTAGACTTCAAATTTATGGGTAATAGACTTTCCCCCCCAAAATGATAGAACTTGGTTTTTGGAGGGGGTGTTAGCCTTGGATTTTCGGACAAATTGGTCCTGACTTGACGAGCCCCATTTTAAATGAGTATTAGCGTTAGATTTCTAACCTTGATCATATCCAATACCATTTAGTTGGTATTAGACTTCAAATTTATGGGTAATAGACTTTTCCCCCAAAAATGATTGAACTTGGTTTTTGAAGGGGGTGTTAGCCTTGGATTTTCGGACATATTGGTCCTGACTCGACGAGCCCCATTTTAAATGAGTATTAGCCATAGATTTCTAACCTTTTTCATATCCAATCCCTTTTAGTTGGTATTAGACTTCAAATTTATGGGTAATAGACTTTTCCCCCCAAAATGATAGAACTTTGTTTTTGGAGGGGGTGTTAGCCTTGGATTTTCGGACAAATTGGTCCAGACTTCACGAGCCCCATTTTAAATGAGTATTAGCCTTAGATTTCTAACCTTGATCATATCCAATACCATTTAGTTGGTATTAGACTTCAAATTTATGGGTAATAGACTTTTTCCCCCAAAATGATAGAACTTGGTTTTTGGAGGGGGTGTTACCCATGGATTTTCAGACAAATTGGTCCTGACTTGATGAGCTCCATTTTAAATGAGTATTAGCCTTAGATTTCTAACCTTGATCATATCAAATACCATTTAGTTGGTATTAGACTTCAAATTTATGGGTAATAGACTTTTCCCCCAAAAATGATTGAACTTGGTTTTTGAAGGGGGTGTTAGCCTTGGATTTTCGGACAAATTGGTCCTGACTCGACGAGCCCCATTTTAAATGAGTATTAGCCTTAGATTTCTAACCTTGATCATATCCAATACCATTTAGTTGGTATTAGATTTCAAATTTATGGGTAATAGACCTTTCCCCCCAAAATGATAGAACTTGGTTTCTGGAGGGGGTGTTAGCCATGGATTTTCAGACAAATTGGTCCTGACTTGACGAGCCCCATTTTAAATGAGTATTAGCCTTAGATTTCTAACCTTGATCATATCCAATACCATTTATTTGGTATTAGACTTCAAATTTATGGGTAATAGACTTTTCCCCCAAAAATGATTGAACTTGGTTTTTGAAGGGGGTGTTAGCCTTGGTTTTTCGGACATATTGGTCCTGACTCGACGAGCCCCATTTTAAATGAGTATTAGCCTTATATTTCTAACCTTGTTCATATCCAATCCCTTTGAATTGGTATTAGACTTCAAATTTATGGGTAATAGACTTTTCCCCCCAAAATGATAGAACTTTGTTTTTGGAGGGGGTGTTAGCCTTGGATTTTCGGACAAATAGGTCCTGACTCGACGAGCCCCATTTTAAATGAGTATTAGCCTTATATTTTTAACCTTGTTCATATACAATCTATTTTAGTTGGTATTAGACTTCAAATTTATGGGTAATAGACTTTTCCCCCCAAAATGATAGAACTTGGTTTTTTGAGGGGGGTGTTAGCCTTGGATTTTTCGGACAAATTGGTCCTGACTTCACGAGCCCCATTTTAAATGAGTATTAGCCTTATATTTCTAACCATTTTCATATCCCATACCTTTTAGTTGGTATTAGACTTCAAATTTATGGGTAATAGACTTTTCCCCAAAAAAATGATAGAACTTGGTTTTTTGGAGGGGGGTGTTAGGCTTGGATTTTCGGACAAATTGGTCCTGACTTCACGAGCCCCATTTTAAATGAGCATTTGCCTTAGATTTATAACCTTGTTCATATCCCATACGTTTTAGTTGGTATTAGACTTAAAATTTATGGGTAATAGACTTTTCCCCCCAAAATGATAGAACTTGGTTTTTGGAGGGGGTGTTAGCCTTGGATTTTCAGACAAATTGGTCCTGACTTCACGAGTCCCATTTTAAATGAGTATTAGCCTTAGATTTATAATCTTGTTCATATCCCATACCTTTTAGTTGGTATTAGACTTCAAATTTAAGGGTAATAGACTTTTCCCCCCCAAAATGATAGAACTTGGTTTTTGGAGGGGGTGTTAGCCTTGGATTTTCTGACAAATTGGTCCTGACTGCACGAGCCCCATTTTAAATGAGTATTAGCCTTAGATTTCTAACCTTGTTCATATCCAATAGCTTTTAGTTGGTATTAGACTTCAAATTTATGGGAAATAGACTTTTCCCCCCAAAATGATAGAACTTGGTTTTTGGAGGGGGTGTTAGCCTTGGATTTTTGGACAAATTGGTCCTGACTCGACGAGCCCCATTTTAAATGAGTATTAGCCTTATATTTTTAACCTTGTTCATATACAATCTATTTTAGTTGGTATTAGACTTCAAATTTATGGGTAATAGACTTTTCCCCCAAAATGATAGAACTTGGTTTTTTGAGGGGGGTGTTAGCCTTGGATTTTCGGACAATCTGGTCCTGACTTCACGAGCCCCATTTTAAATGATTATTAGCCTTATATTTCTAACCATTTTCATATCGCATACCTTTTAGTTGGTATTAGACTTCAAATTTATGGGTAATAGACGTTTCCCCACAAAATGATAGAACTTGGTTTTTGGAGGGGGTGTTAGCCTTGGATTTTCAGACAAATTGGTCCTGACTTCACGAGCCCCATTTTAAATGAGTATTAGCCTTAGATTTATAACCTTGTTCATATCCCATACCTTTTAGTTGGTATTAGACTTCAAATTTATGGGTAATAGACTTTTCCCCCCCCAAAATGATAGAACTTGGTTTTTGGAGGGGGTGTTAGCCTTGGATTTTCGGACAAATTGGTCCTGACTTGACGAGCCCCATTTTAAATGAGTATTAGCGTTAGATTTCTAACCTTGATCATATCCAATACCATTTAGTTGGTATTAGACTTCAAATTTATGGGTAATAGACTTTTCCCCCAAAAATGATTGAACTTGGTTTTTGAAGGGGGTGTTAGCCTTGGATTTTCGGACATATTGGTCCTGACTCGACGAGCCCCATTTTAAATGAGTATTAGCCATAGATTTCTAACCTTTTTCATATCCAATCCCTTTTAGTTGGTATTAGACTTCAAATTTATGGGTAATAGACTTTTCCCCCCAAAATGATAGAACTTTGTTTTTGGAGGGGGTGTTAGCCTTGGATTTTCGGACAAATTGGTCCTGACTTCACGAGCCCCATTTTAAATGAGTATTAGCCTTAGATTTCTAACCTTGATCATATCCAATACCATTTAGTTGGTATTAGACTTCAAATTTATGGGTAATAGACTTTTCCCCCCAAAATGATAGAACTTGGTTTTTGGAGGGGGTGTTACCCATGGATTTTCAGACAAATTGGTCCTGACTTGATGAGCTCCATTTTAAATGAGTATTAGCCTTAGATTTCTAACCTTGATCATATCAAATACCATTTAGTTGGTATTAGACTTCAAATTTATGGGTAATAGACTTTTCCCCCAAAAATGATTGAACTTGGTTTTTGAAGGGGGTGTTAGCCTTGGATTTTCGGACAAATTGGTCCTGACTCGACGAGCCCCATTTTAAATGAGTATTAGCCTTATATTTCTAACCTTGTTCATATACAATACCTTTAAGTTGGTATTATACTTCAAATTTATGGGTAATAGACTTTTCCCTCCAAATTATAGAACTTGGTTTTTTTGAGGGGGGGGGGTTTAGCCTTGGATTTTCGGACAAATTGGTCCTGACTCGACGAGCCCCATTTTAAATGAGTATTAGCCTTAGATTTCTAACCTTGATCATATCCAATACCATTTAGTTGGTATTAGACTTCAAATTTATGGGTAATAGACTTTTCCCCCCAAAATGATAGAACTTGGTTTTTGGAGGGGTGTTACCCATGGATTTTTCGGACAAATTGGTCCCTGATCTGGGACGAACCCATTTAAAATGAGTATTAGCCTTAGATTTCTAACCTTGATCATATCCAATACCATTTAGTTGGTATTACACTTCAAATTTATGGGTAATAGACTTTTCCCCCAAAAATGATTGAACTTGGTTTTTGAAGGGGTTGTTAGCCTTGGATTTTTCGGACATATTGGTCCCGACTCGACGAGCCCCCATTTTAAATGAGTATTAGCCTTAGATTTCTAACCTTGCTCATATCCAATCCCTTTTAGTTGGTATTAGACTTCAAATTTATGGGTAATAGACTTTTCCCCCCAAAATGATAGAACTTTGTTTTTGGAGGGGGTGTTAGCCTTGGATTTTCGGACAAATTGGTCCTGACTTCACGAGCCCCATTTTAAATGAGTATTAGCCTTAGATTTCTAACCTTGTTCATATCCAATACCTTTTAGTTGGTATTAGACTTCAAATTTATGGGTAATAGACTTTTCCCCCCAAAATGATAGAACTTGGTTTTTGTAGGGGGTGTTAGCCTTGTTTTTTCGGACAAATTGGTCCTGACTCGACGAGCCCCATTTTAAATGAGTATTAGCCTTAGATTTATAACCTTTTTCATATCCAATCCCTTTTAGTTGGTATTAGACTTCAAATTTATGGGTAATAGACTTTTCCCCCCAAAATGATAGAACTTGGTTTTTGGAGGGGGTGTTAGCCTTGGATTTTCGGACAAATTGGTCCTGACTCGACGAGCCCCATTTTAAATGAGTATTAGCCTTAGATTTCTAACCTTGATCATATACAATACCATTTAGTTGGTATTAGACTTCAAATTTATGGGTAATAGACCTTTCCCCCCAAAATGATAGAACTTGGTTTCTGGAGGGGGTGTTAGCCATGGATTTTCAGACAAATTGGTCCTGACTTGACGAGCCCCATTTTAAATGAGTATTAGCCTTAGATTTCTAACCTTGATCATATCCAATACCATTTATTTGGTATTAGACTTCAAATTTATGGGTATTAGACTTTTCCCCCAAAAATGATTGAACTTGGTTTTTGAAGGGGGTGTTAGCCTTGGTTTTTCGGACATATTGGTCCTGACTCGACGAGCCCCATTTTAAATGAGTATTAGCCTTATATTTCTAACCTTGTTCATATACAATCCCTTTTAATTGGTATTAGACTTCAAATTTATGGGTAATAGACTTTTCCCCCCAAAATGATAAAACTTTGTTTTTGGAGGGGGTGTTAGCCTTGGATTTTCGGACAAATAGGTCCTGACTGCACGAGCCCCATTTTAAATGAGTATTAGCCTTAGATTTCTAACCTTGTTCATATCCAATACCTTTTAGTTGGTATTAGACTTCAAATTTATGGGTAATAGACTTTTCCCCCCAAAATGATAGAACTTGGTTTTTGGAGGGGGTGTTAGCCTTGGATTTTCGGACAAATTGGTCCTGACTGGACGAGCCCAATTTTAAATGAGTATTAGCCTTAGATTTCTAACCTTGATCATATACAATACCAATTAGTTGGCATTAGACTTCAAATTTATGGGTAATAGACTTTTCCCCCAAAAATGATTGAACTTGGTTTTTGAAGGGGGTGTTAGCCTTGGATTTTCGGACATATTGATCCTGACTCGACGAGCCCCATTTTAAACGAGTATTAGCCATAGATTTCTAACCTTGTTCATATCCAATCCCTTTTAGTTGGTATTAGACTTCAAATTTATGGGTAATAGACTTTCCCCCCCAAAATGATAGAACTTTGTTTTTGGAGGGGGTGTTAGCCTTGGATTTTTGGACAAATTGGTCCTGACTTCACGAGCCCCATTTTAAATGAGTATTAGCCTTAGATTTCTAACCTTGTTCATATCCAATACCTTTTAGTTGGTATTAGACTTCAAATTTATGGGTAATAGACTTTTCCCCCCAAAATGATAGAACTTGGTTTTTGTAGGGGGTGTTAGCCTTGGTTTTTCGGACAAATTGGTCCTGACTCGACGAGCCCCATTTTAAATAAGTATTAGCCTTAGATTTCTAACCTTGTCCATATCCAATCCCTTTTAGTTGGTATTAGACTTCAAATATATGGGTAATAGACTTTTCCCCCCAAAATGATAGAACTTGGTTTTTGGAGGGGGTGTTAGCCTTGGTTTTTCAGACAAATTGGTCCTGACTTGACGAGCCCCATTTTAAATGAGTATTAGCCTTATATTTCTAACCTTGATCATATCCAATACCATTTAGTTGGTATTAGACTTCAAATTTATGGGTAATAGACTTTTCCCCCAAAAATGATTGAACTTGGTTTTTGAAGGGGGTGTTAGCCTTGGTTTTTCGGACATATTGGTCCTGACTCGACGAGCCCCATTTTAAATGAGTATTAGCCTTATATTTCTAACCTTGTTCATATACAATCCCTTTTAATTGGTATTAGACTTCAAATTTATGGGTAATAGACTTTTCCCCCCAAAATGATAAAACTTTGTTTTTGGAGGGGGTGTTAGCCTTGGATTTTCGGACAAATAGGTCCTGACTGCACGAGCCCCATTTTAAATGAGTATTAGCCTTAGATTTCTAACCTTGTTCATATCCAATACCTTTTAGTTGGTATTAGACTTCAAATTTATGGGTAATAGACTTTTCCCCCCAAAATGATAGAACTTGGTTTTTGGAGGGGGTGTTAGCCTTGGATTTTCGGACAAATTGGTCCTGACTGGACGAGCCCAATTTTAAATGAGTATTAGCCTTAGATTTCTAACCTTGATCATATACAATACCAATTAGTTGGCATTAGACTTCAAATTTATGGGTAATAGACTTTTCCCCCAAAAATGATTGAACTTGGTTTTTGAAGGGGGTGTTAGCCTTGGATTTTCGGACATATTGATCCTGACTCGACGAGCCCCATTTTAAACGAGTATTAGCCATAGATTTCTAACCTTGTTCATATCCAATCCCTTTTAGTTGGTATTAGACTTCAAATTTATGGGTAATAGACTTTCCCCCCCAAAATGATAGAACTTTGTTTTTGGAGGGGGTGTTAGCCTTGGATTTTTGGACAAATTGGTCCTGACTTCACGAGCCCCATTTTAAATGAGTATTAGCCTTAGATTTCTAACCTTGTTCATATCCAATACCTTTTAGTTGGTATTAGACTTCAAATTTATGGGTAATAGACTTTTCCCCCCAAAAATGATAGAACTTGGTTTTTGTAGGGGGTGTTAGCCTTGGTTTTTCGGACAAATTGGTCCTGACTCGACGAGCCCCATTTTAAATAAGTATTAGCCTTAGATTTCTAACCTTGTCCATATCCAATCCCTTTTAGTTGGTATTAGACTTCAAATATATGGGTAATAGACTTTTCCCCCCAAAATGATAGAACTTGGTTTTTGGAGGGGGTGTTAGCCTTGGTTTTTCAGACAAATTGGTCCTGACTTGACGAGCCCCATTTTAAATGAGTATTAGCCTTATATTTCTAACCTTGATCATATCCAATACCATTTAGTTGGTATTAGACTTCAAATTTATGGGTAATAGACTTTTCCCCCAAAAATGATTGAACTTGGTTTTTGAGGGGGGTGTTAGCCTTGGATTTTCGGACAAATTGGTCCTGACTCGACGACCCCATTTTAAATGAGTATTAGCCTTAGATTTCTAACCTTGTTCATATACAATCCCTTTTAGTTGGTATTAGACTTCAAATTTATGGGTAATAGACTTTTCCCCCCAAAATGATAGAACTTGGTTTTTTGAGGGGGTGTTAGCCTTGGATTTTCGGACAAATTGGTCCTGACTTCACGAGCCCCATTTTAAATGCGTATTAGCCTTATATTTCTAACCTTTTTCATATCCCATACCTTTAAGTTGGTATTAGACTTCAAATTTATGGGTAATAGACTTTTCCCCCCAAAATGATAGAACTTGGTTTTTGGAGGGGGTGTTAGCCTTGGATTTTCAGACAAATTGGTCCTGACTTCACGAGCCCCATTTTAAATGAGTATTAGCCTTAGATTTATAACCTTGTTCATATCCCATACCTTTTAGTTGGTATTAGACTTCAAATTTATGGGTAATAGACTTTTCCCCCCAAAATGATAGAACTTGGTTTTTGGAGGGGGTGTTAGCCATGGATTTTCAGACAAATTGGTCCTGACTTCACGAGCCCCATTTTAAATGAGTATTAGCCTTAGATTTCTAACCTTGATCATATCCAATACCATTTAGTTGGTATTAGACTTCAAATTTATGGGTAATAGACTTTTCCCCCCAAAATGATAGAACTTGATTTTTGGAGGGGGTGTTACCCATGGATTTTCCGACAAATTGGTCCTGACTTCACGAGCCCCATTTTAAATGAGTATTAGCCTTAGATTTCTAACCTTGATCATATCCAATACCATTTAGTTGGTATTAGACTTCAAATTTATGGGTAATAGACTTTTCCCCCAAAAATGATTGAACTAGGTTTTTGAAGGGGTTGTTAGCCTTGGATTTTCGGACATATTGGTCCTGACTCGACGAGCCCCATTTTAAATGAGTATTAGCCTTAGATTTCTAAACTTGCTCATATCCAATCCCTTTTAGTTGGTATTAGACTTCAAATTTATGGGTAATAGACTTTTCCCCCCAAAATGATAGAACTTTGTTTTTGGAGGGGGTGTTAGCCTTGGATTTTCGGACAAATTGGTCCTGACTTCACGAGCCCCATTTTAAATGAGTATTAGCCTTAGATTTGTAACCTTGTTCATATCCAATACCTTTTAGTTGGTATTAGACTTCAAATTTATGGGTAATACACTTTTCCCCCCAAAATGATAGAACTTGGTTTTTGTAGGGGGGTGTTAGCCTTGGTTTTTCGGACAAATTGGTCCTGACTCGACGAGCCCCATTTTAAATGAGTATTAGCCTTAGATTTATAACCTTTTTCATATCCAATCCCTTTTAGTTGGTATTAGACTTCAAATTTATGGGTAATAGACTTTCCCCCCCAAAATGATAGAACTTTGTTTTTGGAGGGGGTGTTAGCCTGGATTTTCGGACAAATTGGTCCTGACTTGACGAGCCCCATTTTAAATG
Source organism: Salix suchowensis (assembly GCA_029030765.1). Classification (NCBI taxonomy): domain Eukaryota; kingdom Viridiplantae; phylum Streptophyta; class Magnoliopsida; order Malpighiales; family Salicaceae; genus Salix; species Salix suchowensis. The sequence goes on along the minus strand of JAPFFH010000028.1, from coordinate 3,877,787 downwards.
AGTATTAGCCTTATATTTCTAACCTTTTTCATATCCCATACCTTTAAGTTGGTATTAGACTTCAAATTTATGGGTAATAGACTTTTCCCCCCAAAATGATAGAACTTGGTTTTTGGAGGTGGTGTTAGCCTTGGATTTTCAGACAAATTGGTCCTGACTTCACGAGCCCCATTTTAAATGAGTATTAGCCTTAGATTTATAACCTTGTTCATATCCCATACCTTTTAGTTGGTATTAGACTTCAAATTTATGGGTAATAGACTTTTCCCCCAAAATGATAGAACTTGGTTTTTGGAGGGGGTGTTAGCCATGGATTTTCAGACAAATTGTTCCTGACTTGACGAGCCCCATTTTAATTGAGTATTAGCCTTAGATTTCTAACCTTGATCATATCCAATACCATTTAGTTGGTATTAGACATCAAATTTATGGGTAATAGACTTTTCCCCCAAAAATGATTGAACTTGGTTTTTGAGTGGGTGTTAGCCTTGGATTTTCGGACAAATTGGTCCTGACTCGACGAGCCCCATTTTAAATGAGTATTAGCCTTATATTTCTAACCTTGTTCATATCCAATACCTTTTAGTTGGTATTAGACTTCAAATTTATGGGTAATAGACTTTTCCCCCCAAAATGATAGAACTTGGTTTTTGTAGGGGGTGTTAGCCTTGGTTTTTCGGACAAATTGGTCCTGACTCGACGAGCCCCATTTTAAATAAGTATTAGCCTTAGATTTCTAACCTTGTCCATATCCAATCCCTTTTAGTTGGTATTAGACTTCAAATATATGGGTAATAGACTTTTCCCCCCAAAATGATAGAACTTGGTTTTTGGAGGGGTGTTAGCCTTGGATTTTTCGAGACAAATTGGTCCTGACTTGACGAGCCCCATTTTAAATGAGTATTAGCCTTAGATTTCTAACCTTGATCATATCCAATACCATTTAGTTGGTATTAGACTTCAAATTTATGGGTAATAGACTTTTCCCCCAAAAATGATTGAACTTGGTTTTTGAGGGGGGTGTTAGCCTTGGATTTTTCGGACAAATTCGTCTCGACTCAACGACCCCATTTTAAATGAGTATTAGCCTTAGATTTCTAACCTTGTTCATATACAATCCCTTTTAGTTGGTATTAGACTTCAATTTTATGGGTAATAAACTTTTCCCCCCAAAATGATAGAACTTGGTTTTTTGAGGGGGTGTTAGCCTTGGATTTTCGGACAAATTGGTCCTGACTTCACGAGCCCCATTTTAAATGAGTATTAGCCTTATATTTCTAACCTTTTTCATATCCCATACCTTTAAGTTGGTATTAGACTTCAAATTTATGGGTAATAGACTTTTCCCCCCAAAATGATAGAACTTGGTTTTTGGAGGGGGTGTTAGCCATGGATTTTCAGACAAATTGGTCCTGACTTGACGAGCCCCATTTTAATTGAGTATTAGCCTTAGATTTCTAACCTTGATCATATCCAATACCATTTAGTTGGTATTAGACTTCAAATTTATGGGTAATAGACTTTTCCCCCAAAAATGATTGAACTTGGTTTTTGAGTGGGTGTTAGCCTTGGATTTTCGGACAAATTGGTCCTGACTCGACGAGCCCCATTTTAAATGAGTATTAGCCTTAGATTTCTAACCTTGATCATATCCAATACCATTTAGTTGGTATTAGACTTCAAATTTATGGGTAATAGACTTTTCCCCCCCAAAATGATAGAACTTGATTTTTGGAGGGGTGTTACCCATGGATTTTTCAGACAAATTGGTCTCGACTTCACGAGCCCCATTTTAAATGAGTATTAGCCTTAGATTTCTAACCTTGATCATATCCAATACCATTTAGTTGGTATTAGACTTCAAATTTATGGGTAATAGACTTTTCCCCCAAAAATGATTGAACTTGGTTTTTGAAGGGGTTGTTAGCCTTGGATTTTCGGACATATTGGTCCCCGACTCGACGAGCCCCCATTTTAAATGAGTATTAGCCTTAGATTTCTAAACTTGCTCATATCCAATCCCTTTTAGTTGGTATTAGACTTCAAATTTATGGGTAATAGACTTTTCCCCCCAAAAATGATAGAACTTTGTTTTTTGGAGGGGGTGTTAGCCTTGGATTTTCGGACAAATTGGTCCTGACTTCACGAGCCCCATTTTAAATGAGTATTAGCCTTAGATTTGTAACCTTGTTCATATCCAATACCTTTTAGTTGGTATTAGACTTCAAATTTATGGGTAATACACTTTTCCCCCCCAAAAATGATAGAACTTGGTTTTTGTAGGGGGGTGTTAGCCTTGGTTTTTCGGACAAATTGGTCCTGACTCGACGAGCCCCATTTTAAATGAGTATTAGCCTTAGATTTATAACCTTTTTCATATCCAATCCCTTTTAGTTGGTATTAGACTTCAAATTTATGGGTAATAGACTTTCCCCCCCAAAATGATAGAACTTTGTTTTTTGGAGGGGGTGTTAGCCTTGGATTTTCGGACAAATTGGTCCCGACTTGACGAGCCCCCATTTTAAATGAGTATTAGCCTTATATTTCTAACCTTTTTCATATCCCATACCTTTAAGTTGGTATTAGACTTCAAATTTATGGGTAATAGACTTTTCCCCCCAAAATGATAGAACTTGGTTTTTGGAGGTGGTGTTAGCCTTGGATTTTCGGGACAAATTGGTCCCGACTTCACGAGCCCCATTTTAAATGAGTATTAGCCTTATATTTATAACCTTGTTCATATCCCATACCTTTTAGTTGGTATTAGACTTCAAATTTATGGGTAATAGACTTTTCCCCCCAAAAATGATAGAACTTGGTTTTTGGAGGGGGTGATAGCCTTGGATTTTCAGACAAATTGTTCCTGACTTGACGAGCCCCATTTTAATTGAGTATTAGCCTTAGATTTCTAACCTTGATCATATCCAATACCATTTAGTTGGTATTAGACATCAAATTTATGGGTAATAGACTTTTCCCCCAAAAATGATTGAACTTGGTTTTTGAGTGGGTGTTAGCCTTGGATTTTCGGACAAATTGGTCCTGACTCGACGAGCCCCATTTTAAATGAGTATTAGCCTTATATTTCTAACCTTGTTCATATCCAATACCTTTTAGTTGGTATTAGACTTCAAATTTATGGGTAATAGACTTTTCCCCCCAAAATGATAGAACTTGGTTTTTGTAGGGGGTGTTAGCCTTGGTTTTTCGGACAAATTGGTCCTGACTCGACGAGCCCCATTTTAAATAAGTATTAGCCTTAGATTTCTAACCTTGTCCATATCCAATCCCTTTTAGTTGGTATTAGACTTCAAATATATGGGTAATAGACTTTTCCCCCCAAAATGATAGAACTTGGTTTTTGGAGGGGGTGTTAGCCTTGGATTTTCAGACAAATTGGTCCTGACTTGACGAGCCCCATTTTAAATGAGTATTAGCCTTAGATTTCTAACCTTGATCATATCCAATACCATTTAGTTGGTATTAGACTTCAAATTTATGGGTAATAGACTTTTCCCCCAAAAATGATTGAACTTGGTTTTTGAGGGGGGTGTTAGCCTTGGATTTTCGGACAAATTCGTCCTGACTCGACGACCCCATTTTAAATGAGTATTAGCCTTAGATTTCTAACCTTGTTCATATACAATCCCTTTTAGTTGGTATTAGACTTCAATTTTATGGGTAATAAACTTTTCCCCCCAAAATGATAGAACTTGGTTTTTTGAGGGGGTGTTAGCCTTGGATTTTCGGACAAATTGGTCCTGACTTCACGAGCCCCATTTTAAATGAGTATTAGCCTTATATTTCTAACCTTTTTCATATCCCATACCTTTAAGTTGGTATTAGACTTCAAATTTATGGGTAATAGACTTTTCCCCCCAAAATGATAGAACTTGGTTTTTGGAGGGGGTGTTAGCCTTGGATTTTCAGACAAATTGGTCCTGACTTCACGAGCCCCATTTTAAATGAGTATTAGCCTTAGATTTATAACCTTGTTCATATCCCATACCTTTTAGTTGGTATTAGACTTCAAATTTATGGGTAATAGACTTTTTCCCCCCCAAAAATGATAGAACTTGGTTTTTGGAGGGGGTGTTAGCCATGGATTTTCGGACAAATTGGTCCCGACTTGACGAGCCCCCATTTTAATTGAGTATTAGCCTTAGATTTCTAACCTTGATCATATCCAATACCATTTAGTTGGTATTAGACTTCAAATTTATGGGTAATAGACTTTTCCCCCAAAAAATGATTGAACTTGGTTTTTGAGTGGGTGTTAGCCTTGGATTTTCGGACAAATTGGTCCTGACTCGACGAGCCCCATTTTAAATGAGTATTAGCCTTAGATTTCTAACCTTGATCATATCCAATACCATTTAGTTGGTATTAGACTTCAAATTTATGGGTAATAGACTTTTCCCCCCCAAAAATGATAGAACTTGATTTTTTGGAGGGGGTGTTACCCATGGATTTTTCAGACAAATTGGTCCCGACTTCACGAGCCCCATTTTAAATGAGTATTAGCCTTAGATTTCTAACCTTGATCATATCCAATACCATTTAGTTGGTATTAGACTTCAAATTTATGGGTAATAGACTTTTCCCCCAAAAATGATTGAACTTGGTTTTTGAAGGGGTTGTTAGCCTTGGATTTTCGGACATATTGGTCCTGACTCGACGAGCCCCATTTTAAATGAGTATTAGCCTTAGATTTCTAAACTTGCTCATATCCAATCCCTTTTAGTTGGTATTAGACTTCAAATTTATGGGTAATAGACTTTTCCCCCCAAAATGATAGAACTTTGTTTTTGGAGGGGGTGTTAGCCTTGGATTTTCGGACAAATTGGTCCTGACTTCACGAGCCCCATTTTAAATGAGTATTAGCCTTAGATTTCTAACCTTGTTCATATCCAATACCTTTTAGTTGGTATTAGACTTCAAATTTATGGGTAATAGACTTTTCCCCCCAAAATGATAGAACTTGGTTTTTGTAGGGGGGTGTTAGCCTTGGTTTTTCGGACAAATTGGTCCTGACTCGACGAGCCCCATTTTAAATGAGTATTAGCCTTAGATTTATAACCTTTTTCATATCCAATCCCTTTTAGTTGGTATTAGACTTCAAATTTATGGGTAATAGACTTTCCCCCCCAAAATGATAGAACTTTGTTTTTGGAGGGGGTGTTAGCCTTGGATTTTCGGACAAATTGGTCCTGACTTGACGAGCCCCATTTTAAATGAGTATTAGCCTTATATTTCTAACCTTTTTCATATCCCATACCTTTAAGTTGGTATTAGACTTCAAATTTATGGGTAATAGACTTTTCCCCCCAAAATGATAGAACTTGGTTTTTGGAGGTGGTGTTAGCCTTGGATTTTCAGACAAATTGGTCCTGACTTCACGAGCCCCATTTTAAATGAGTATTAGCCTTAGATTTATAACCTTGTTCATATCCCATACCTTTTAGTTGGTATTAGACTTCAAATTTATGGGTAATAGACTTTTCCCCCCAAAATGATAGAACTTGGTTTTTGGAGGGGGTGTTAGCCATGGATTTTCAGACAAATTGTTCCTGACTTGACGAGCCCCATTTTAATTGAGTATTAGCCTTAGATTTCTAACCTTGATCATATCCAATACCATTTAGTTGGTATTAGACATCAAATTTATGGGTAATAGACTTTTCCCCCAAAAATGATTGAACTTGGTTTTTGAGTGGGTGTTAGCCTTGGATTTTCGGACAAATTGGTCCTGACTCGACGAGCCCCATTTTAAATGAGTATTAGCCTTATATTTCTAACCTTGTTCATATCCAATACCTTTTAGTTGGTATTAGACTTCAAATTTATGGGTAATAGACTTTTCCCCCCAAAAATGATAGAACTTGGTTTTTTGTAGGGGGGTGTTAGCCTTGGTTTTTTCGGACAAATTGGTCCCGACTCGACGAGCCCCATTTTAAATAAGTATTAGCCTTAGATTTCTAACCTTGTCCATATCCAATCCCTTTTAGTTGGTATTAGACTTCAAATATATGGGTAATAGACTTTTCCCCCCAAAATGATAGAACTTGGTTTTTGGAGGGGGTGTTAGCCTTGGATTTTCAGACAAATTGGTCCTGACTTGATGAGCCCCATTTTAAATGAGTATTAGCCTTAGATTTCTAACCTTGATCATATCCAATACCATTTAGTTGGTATTAGACTTCAAATTTATGGGTAATAGACTTTTCCCCCAAAAATGATTGAACTTGGTTTTTGAGGGGGGTGTTAGCCTTGGATTTTCGGACAAATTCGTCCCGACTCGACGACCCCCATTTTAAATGAGTATTAGCCTTAGATTTCTAACCTTGTTCATATACAATCCCTTTTAGTTGGTATTAGACTTCAATTTTATGGGTAATAAACTTTTCCCCCCAAAATGATAGAACTTGGTTTTTTGAGGGGGTGTTAGCCTTGGATTTTCGGACAAATTGGTCCTGACTTCACGAGCCCCATTTTAAATGAGTATTAGCCTTATATTTCTAACCTTTTTCATATCCCATACCTTTAAGTTGGTATTAGACTTCAAATTTATGGGTAATAGACTTTTCCCCCCAAAATGATAGAACTTGGTTTTTGGAGGGGGTGTTAGCCTTGGATTTTCAGACAAATTGGTCCTGACTTCACGAGCCCCATTTTAAATGAGTATTAGCCTTAGATTTATAACCTTGTTCATATCCCATACCTTTTAGTTGGTATTAGACTTCAAATTTATGGGTAATAGACTTTTCCCCCAAAATGATAGAACTTGGTTTTTGGAGGGGGTGTTAGCCATGGATTTTCAGACAAATTGGTCCTGACTTGACGAGCCCCATTTTAATTGAGTATTAGCCTTAGATTTCTAACCTTGATCATATCCAATACCATTTAGTTGGTATTAGACTTCAAATTTATGGGTAATAGACTTTTCCCCCAAAAATGATTGAACTTGGTTTTTGAGTGGGTGTTAGCCTTGGATTTTCGGACAAATTGGTCCTGACTCGACGAGCCCCATTTTAAATGAGTATTAGCCTTAGATTTCTAACCTTGATCATATCCAATACCATTTAGTTGGTATTAGACTTCAAATTTATGGGTAATAGACTTTTCCCCCCAAAATGATAGAACTTGATTTTTGGAGGGGGTGTTACCCATGGATTTTCCGACAAATTGGTCCTGACTTCACGAGCCCCATTTTAAATGAGTATTAGCCTTAGATTTCTAACCTTGATCATATCCAATACCATTTAGTTGGTATTAGACTTCAAATTTATGGGTAATAGACTTTTCCCCCAAAAATGATTGAACTTGGTTTTTGAAGGGGTTGTTAGCCTTGGATTTTCGGACATATTGGTCCTGACTCGACGAGCCCCATTTTAAATGAGTATTAGCCTTAGATTTCTAAACTTGCTCATATCCAATCCCTTTTAGTTGGTATTAGACTTCAAATTTATGGGTAATAGACTTTTCCCCCCAAAATGATAGAACTTTGTTTTTGGAGGGGGTGTTAGCCTTGGATTTTCGGACAAATTGGTCCTGACTTCACGAGCCCCATTTTAAATGAGTATTAGCCTTAGATTTCTAACCTTGTTCATATCCAATACCTTTTAGTTGGTATTAGACTTCAAATTTATGGGTAATAGACTTTTCCCCCGAAAATGATAGAACTTGGTTTTTGTAGGGGGGTGTTAGCCTTGGTTTTTCGGACAAATTGGTCCTGACTCGACGAGCCCCATTTTAAATGAGTATTAGCCTTAGATTTATAACCTTTTTCATATCCAATCCCTTTTAGTTGGTATTAGACTTCAAATTTACGGGTAATAGACTTTTCCCCCCAAAATCATAGAACTTGGTTTTTGGAGGGGGTGTTAGCCTTGGATTTTCGGACAAATTGGTCCTGACTTGACGAGCCCCATTTTAAAAGATTATTATCCTTAAATTTCTAACCTTGTTCATATCCAATACCTTTTAGTTGGTATTAGACTTCAAATTTATGGGTAATAGACTTTCCCCCCCTAAATGATAGAACTTGGTTTTGGAGGGGGTGTTAGCCTTGGATTTTCGGACAAATTGGTCCTGACTCGACGAGCCCCATTTTAAATGATTATTAGCCTTAGATTTCTAACCTTGTTCATATACATTCCCTTTTAGTTGGTATTAGACTTGAAATTTATGTGTAATAGACTTTTCCCCCCAAAATGATAGAACTTGGTTTTTGGAGGGGGTGCTAGCCTTGGATTTTCGGACAAATTGGTCGTGACTCAACGAGCCCCATTTTAAATGAGTATTAGCCTTAGATTTCTAACCTTGTTCATATCCAATACCTTTTAGTTGGTATTAGACTTCAAATTTATGGGTAATAGACTTTTCCCCCCAAAATGATAGAACTTGGTTCTTGTAGGGGGTGTTAGCTTTGGTTTTTCGGACAAATTGGTCCTGACTCGACGAGCCCCATTTAAAATGAGTATTAGCCTTAGATTTCTAACCTTTTTCATATCCAATCCCTTTTAGTTGGTATTGTACTTCAAATTTATGGGTAATAGAATTGCCCCCCCAAAATGATAGAACTTGGTTTTTGGAGGGGGTGTTAGCCTTGGATTTTCGGACAAATTGGTCGTGACTCAACGAGCCCCATTTTAAATGAGTATTAGCCTTAGATTTCTAACCTTGTTCATATCCAATCCCTTTTAGTTGGTATTAGAGTTCAAATTTATGGGTAATAGACTTTTCCATCCAAAATGATAGAACTTGGTTTTTGGATGGGGTGTTAGCCTTGGATTTTCGGACAAATTGGTCCTGACTCGACGAGCCCCATTTTAAATGAGTATTAGCCTTAGATTTCTAACCTTGTTCATATCCAATCCCTTTTAGTTGGTATTGTACTTCAAATTTATGGGTAATAGAAATGCCCCCCCAAAATGATAGAACTTGGTTTTTGGAGGGGGTGTTAGCCTTGGATTTTCGGACAAATTTGTCCTGACTTCACGAGCCCCATTTTAAATGAGTATTAGCCTTAGATTTGTAACCTTGTTCATATCCAATACATTTTAGTTGGTATTAGACTTGAAATTTATGGGTAATAGACTTTTCCCCCAAAATGATAGAACTTGGTTTTTGGAGGGGTGTTAGCCTTGGATTTTCGGACAAATTGGTCCTGACTCGACAAGCCCCATTTTAAATGAGCATTAGCCTTATATTTCTAACCTTGTTGATATCCAATCCACTTTAGTTGGTATTAGACTTCAAATTTATGGGTAATATATTTTTCCCCCCAAAATGATAGAACTTGGTTTTTGTAGGGGGTGTTAGCCTTGGTTTTTCGGACAAATTGGTCCTGACTCGACGAGCCCCATTTTAAATAAGTATTAGCCTTAGATTTCTAACCTTGTCCATATCCAATCCCTTTTAGTTGGTATTAGACTTCAAATATATGGGTAATAGACTTTTCCCCCCCAAAATGATAGAACTTGGTTTTTGGAGGGGGTTGTTAGCCTTGGATTTTTCGGACAAATTGTTCTCGACTTGACGAGCCCCATTTTAAATGAGTATTAGCCTTAGATTTCTAACCTTGATCATATCCAATACCATTTAGTTGGTATTAGACTTCAAATTTATGGGTAATAGACTTTTCCCCCAAAAAATGATTGAACTTGGTTTTTGAGGGGGTGTTAGCCTTGGATTTTCGGACAAATTGGTCCTGACTCGACGACCCCATTTTAAATGAGTATTAGCCTTAGATTTCTAACCTTGTTCATATACAATCCCTTTTAGTTGGTATTAGACTTCAAATTTATGGGTAATAGACTTTTCCCCCCAAAATGATAGAACTTGGTTTTTTGAGGGGGTGTTAGCCTTGGATTTTCGGACAAATTGGTCCTGACTTCCAAGCCCCATTTTAAATGAGTATTAGCCTTATATTTCTAACCTTTTTCATATCCCATACCTTTAAGTTGGTATTAGACTTCAAATTTATGGGTAATAGACTTTTCCCCCCAAAATGATAGAACTTGGTTTTTGGAGGGGGTGTTAGCCTTGGATTTTCAGACAAATTGGTCCTGACTTCACGAGCCCCATTTTAAATGAGTATTAGCCTTAGATTTATAACCTTGTTCATATCCCATACCTTTTAGTTGGTATTAGACTTCAAATTTATGGGTAATAGACTTTTCCCCCAAAATGATAGAACTTGGTTTTTGGAGGGGGTGTTAGCCATGGATTTTCAGACAAATTGGTCCTGACTTGACGAGCCCCATTTTAATTGAGTATTAGTCTTAGATTTCTAACCTTGATCATATCCAATACCATTTAGTTGGTATTAGACTTCAAATTTATGGGACTTTTCCCCCAAAAATGATTGAACTTGGTTTTTGAGTGGGTGTTAGCCTTGGATTTTCGGACAAATTGGTCCTGACTCGACGAGCCCCATTTTAAATGAGTATTAGCCTTATATTTCTAACCTTGTTCATATCCAATACCTTTTAGTTGGTATTAGACTTCAAATTTATGGGTAATAGACTTTTCCCCCCAAAATGATAGAACTTGGTTTTTGTAGGGGGTGTTAGCCTTGGTTTTTCGGACAAATTGGTCCTGACTCGACGAGCCCCATTTTAAATAAGTATTAGCCTTAGATTTCTAACCTTGTCCATATCCAATCCATTTAAGTTGGTATTAGACTTCAAATATATGGGTAATAGACTTTTCCCCCCAAAATGATAGAACTTGGTTTTTGGAGGGGGTATTAGCCTTGGATTTTCAGACAAATTGGTCCTGACTTGACGAGCCCCATTTTAACTGAGTATTAGCCTTAGATTTCTAACCTTGATCATATCCAATACCATTTAGTTGGTATTAGACTTCAAATTTATGGGTAATAGACTTTTCCCCCCAAAATGATAGAACTTGATTTTTGGAGGGGGTGTTACCCATGGATTTTCCGACAAATTGGTCCTGACTTCACGAGCCCCATTTTAAATGAGTATTAGCCTTAGATTTCTAACCTTGATCATATCCAATACCATTTAGTTGGTATTAGACTTCAAATTTATGGGTAATAGACTTTTCCCCCAAAAATGATTGAACTTGGTTTTTGAAGGGGTTGTTAGCCTTGGATTTTCGGACATATTGGTCCTGACTCGACGAGCCCCATTTTAAATGAGTATTAGCCTTAGATTTCTAAACTTGCTCATATCCAATCCTTTTTAGTTGGTTTTAGACTTGAAATTTATGGGTAATAGACTTTTCCCCCAAAATGATAGAACTTGGTTTTTGGAGGGGGTGTTAGCCTTGGATTTTCGGACAAATTGGTCCTGACTCGACAAGCCCCATTTTAAATGAGCATTAGCCTTATATTTCTAACCTTGTTGATATACAATCCACTTTAGTTGGTATTAGACTTCAAATTTATGGGTAATATACGTTTCCCCCAAAAATGATAGAACTTGGTTTTTGGAGGGGGTGTTAGCCTTGGATTTTCGGACAAATTGGTCCTGACTCGACGAACCCATTTTAAATGAGTATTAGCCTTAGATTTCTAACCTTGTTCATATACAATCCCTTTTAGTTGGTATTAGACTTCAAATTTATGGGTAATAGACTTTTCCCCCCAAAATGATAGAACTTGGTTTTTTGAGGGGGTGTTAGCCTTGGATTTTCGGACAAATTGGTCCTGACTCGACGAGCCCCATTTTAAATGAGTATTAGCCTTAGATTTCTAACCTTGTTCATATCCAATCCCTTTTAGTTGGTATTGTACTTCAAATTTATGGGTAATAGAATTGCCCCCCCAAAATGATAGAACTTGGTTTTTGGAGGGGGTGTTAGCCTTGGATTTTCGGACAAATTTGTCCTGACTTCACGAGCCCCATTTTAAATGAGTATTAGCCTTAGATTTGTAACCTTGTTCATATCCAATACATTTTAGTTGGTATTAGACTTGAAATTTATGGGTAATAGACTTTTCCCCCAAAATGATAGAACTTGGTTTTTGGAGGGGGTGTTAGCCTTGGATTTTCGGACAAATTGGTCCTGACTCGACAAGCCCCATTTTAAATGAGCATTAGCCTTATATTTCTAACCTTGTTGATATCCAATCCACTTTAGTTGGTATTAGACTTCAAATTTATGGGTAATATATTTTTCCCCCCAAAATGATAGAACTTGGTTTTTGTAGGGGGTGTTAGCCTTGGTTTTTCGGACAAATTGGTCCTGACTCGACGAGCCCCATTTTAAATAAGTATTAGCCTTAGATTTCTAACCTTGTCCATATCCAATCCCTTTTAGTTGGTATTAGACTTCAAATATATGGGTAATAGACTTTTCCCCCCAAAATGATAGAACTTGGTTTTTGGAGGGGTTGTTAGCCTTGGATTTTCAGACAAATTGTTCCTGACTTGACGAGCCCCATTTTAAATGAGTATTAGCCTTAGATTTCTAACCTTGATCATATCCAATACCATTTAGTTGGTATTAGACTTCAAATTTATGGGTAATAGACTTTTCCCCCAAAAATGATTGAACTTGGTTTTTGAGGGGGGTGTTAGCCTTGGATTTTCGGACAAATTGGTCCTGACTCGACGACCCCATTTTAAATGAGTATTAGCCTTAGATTTCTAACCTTGTTCATATACAATCCCTTTTAGTTGGTATTAGACTTCAAATTTATGGGTAATAGACTTTTCCCCCCAAAATGATAGAACTTGGTTTTTTGAGGGGGTGTTAGCCTTGGATTTTCGGACAAATTGGTCCTGACTTCCAAGCCCCATTTTAAATGAGTATTAGCCTTATATTTCTAACCTTTTTCATATCCCATACCTTTAAGTTGGTATTAGACTTCAAATTTATGGGTAATAGACTTTTCCCCCCAAAATGATAGAACTTGGTTTTTGGAGGGGGTGTTAGCCTTGGATTTTCGGACAAATTTGTCCTGACTTCACGAGCCCCATTTTAAATGCGTATTAGCCTTAGATTTGTAACCTTGTTCATATCCAATACCTTTTAGTTGGTATTAGACTTGAAATTTATGGGTAATAGACTTTTCCCCTAAAATGATAGAACTTGGTTTTTGGAGGGGGTGTTAGCCTTGGATTTTCGGACAAATTGGTCCTGACTCGACAAGCCCCATTTTAAATGAGCATTACCCTTATATTTCTAACCTTGTTGATATCCAATCCACTTTAGTTGGTATTAGACTTCAAATTTATGGGTAATATACTTTTCCCCCCAAAATGATAGAACTTGGTTTTTGGAGGGGGTGTTTGCCTTTGATTTTCTTACAAATTGGTCCTGACTCGACGAGCCCCATTTTAAATGAGTGTTAGCCTTATATTTCTAACCTTGTTCATATTCAATCCCTTTTAGTTGGTATTAGACTTCAAATTTATGGGTAATAGACTTTCCCCCCCAAAATGATAGAACTTGGTTTTTGGAGGGGGTGTTAGCCTTGGATTTTGGGACAAATTGATCCTAACTTCACGAGCCCTATTTTAAATGAGTATAAGCCTTAGATTTATAACCTTGTTCATATCCAATACCTTTAATCTGGTATTAGACTTCAAATTTATGGGTAATATACTTTTCCCCCAAAAATGATTGAACTTGGTTTTTGGAGGGGGTGTTAGCCTTGCATTTTCAGACAAATTGATCATGACTCCACGAGCCCCATTTAAATGAGTATTAGCCTTATATTTCTAACCTTGTTCTTATCCAAGCCCTTTTAGTTGGTATTAGACTTCAAATTTATGGGTAATAGACTTTTCCCCCCAAAATGATAGAACTTGGTTTTTGGAGGGGGTGTTAGCCATGGATTTTCGGACAAATTGGTCCTGACTCGATGAGCCCCATTTTAAATAAGTATTAGCCTTAGATTTATAACCTTGTTCATATCCAATTCCTTTTAGTTTGTATTAGACTTCAAATTTATGGGTAATAGACTTTTCCCCCCAAAATGACAGAACTTGGTTTTTGGAGGTGGTGTTAGCCCTGTATTTTCGGACAAATTGGTCCTGACTTGACGAGCCCCATTTTAAATGATTATTAGCCTTATATTTCTAAACTTGTTCATATCAAATACCTTTTAGTTGGTATTAGACTTCAAATTTATGGGTAATAGACTTTCCCCCCAAAATGATAGAACTTGGTTTTTGGAGGGGGTGTTAGCCTTGGATTTTCGGACAAATTTGTCCTGACTTCACGAGCCCCATTTTAAATGCGTATTAGCCTTAGATTTGTAACCTTGTTCATATCCAATACCTTTTAGTTGGTATTAGACTTGAAATTTATGGGTAATAGACTTTTCCCCTAAAATGATAGAACTTTGGTTTTTGGAGGGGGTGTTAGCCTTGGATTTTCGGACAAATTGGTCCTGACTTCACGAGCCCCATTTTAAATGAGTATTAGCCTTAGATTTCTAACCTTGTTCATATACAATACCTTTTAGTTGGTATTAGACTTCAAATTTATAGGTAATAGACTTTTCCCCCCAAAATGATAGAACTTGGTTTTTGGAGGGGGTGTTAGCCTTGCATTTTCAGACAAATTGATCATGACTCCTCGAGCCCCATTTAAATGAGTATTAGCCTTATATTTTTAACCTTGTTCATATCCATGCCCTTTTAGTTGGTATTAGAGTTAAAATTTATGGTTAATAGACTTTTCCCCCAAAAATGATAGAACTTGGTTTTTGGAGGGGGTGTTAGCCTTGGATTTTCGGACAAATTGGTCCTGACTCCACGAGCCCCATTTAAATGAGTATTAGCCTTATATTTCTAACCTTGTTCTTATCCAAGCCCTTTTAGTTGGTATTAGACTTAAAATTTATGGGTAATAGACTTTTCCCTCAAAAATGATTGAACTTGGTTTTTGGAGGGGGTGTTAGCCTTGCATTTTCAGACAAATTGATCATGACTCCACGAGCCCCATTTAAATGAGTATTAGCCTTAGATTTCTGACCTTGTTCATATCCTATCCATTTTAGTTGGTATTAGACTTCAAATTTATGGGTAATAGACTTTTCCACCCAAAATGATAGAACTTGGTTTTTGAGGGGGTGTTAGCCTTAGATTTTCAGACAAAATGGTCCTGACTTGACGAGCCCCATTTTAAAGGAGTATTAGCATTAGATTTATAACCTTGTTCATATCCAATACCTTTAAGCTGGTATTAGACTTCAAATTTATGGGTAATATACTTTTCCCCCAAAAATGATTGAACTTGGTTTTTGGAGGGGGTGTTAGCCTTGGATTTTCGGACAAATTGATCATGACTCCACGAGCCCCATTTACATGAGTATTAGGCTTAGATTTCTAACCTTGTTCATATCCAAGCCCTTTTATTTGGTATTACACTTCAAATTTATAGATAATATACTTTTCCCCCCAAAATGATAGAACTTGGTTTTTGGAGGGGGTGTTAGCCTTGGATTTTCGGACAAATTGATCATGACTCCACGAGCCCCATTTACATGAGTATTAGCCTTAGATTTCTAACCTTGTTCATATACAATACCTTTTAGTTGGTATTAGACTTCAAATTTATAGGTAATAGACTTTTCCCCCCAAAATGATAGAACTTGGTTTTTGGAGGGGGTGTTAGCCTTGCATTTTCAGACAAATTGATCATGACTCCTCGAGCCCCATTTAAATGAGTATTAGCCTTATATTTTTAACCTTGTTCATATCCAAGCCCTTTTAGTTGGTATTAGAGTTAAAATTTATGGTTAATAGACTTTTCCCCCAAAAATGATAGAACTTGGTTTTTGGAGGGGGTGTTAGCCTTGGATTTTCGGACAAATTGGTCCTGACTTCACGAGCCCCATTTTAAATGAGTATTAGCCTTAGATTTCTAACCTTGTTCATATACAATACCTTTTAGTTGGTATTAGACTTCAAATTTATAGGTAATAGACTTTTCCCCCCAAAATGATAGAACTTGGTTTTTGGAGGGGGTGTTAGCCTTGCATTTTCAGACAAATTGATCATGACTCCTCGAGCCCCATTTAAATGAGTATTAGCCTTATATTTTTAACCTTGTTCATATCCAAGCCCTTTTAGTTGGTATTAGAGTTAAAATTTATGGTTAATAGACTTTTCCCCCAAAAATGATAGAACTTGGTTTTTGGAGGGGGTGTTAGCCTTGGATTTTTGGACAAATTGGTCCTGACTTCACGAGCCCCATTTTAAATGAGTATTAGCCTTAGATTTCTAACCTAGTTCATATCCAATACCTTTTAGTTTGTATTAGACTTAAAATTTATGGGTAATAGACTTTTCCCTCAAAAATGATGGAACTTGGTTTTTGGAGGGGGTGTTAGCCTTGCATTTTCAGACAAATTGATCATGACTCCACGAGCCCCATTTAAATGAGTATTAGCCTTAGATTTCTGACCTTGTTCGTATCCTATCCATTTTAGTTGGTATTAGACTTCAAATTTATGGGTAATAGACTTTTCCACCCAAAATGATAGAACTTGGTTTTTGAGGGGGTGTTAGCCTTAGATTTTCAGACAAAATGGTCCTGACTTGACGAGCCCCATTTTAAATGAGTATTAGCATTAGATTTATAACCTTGTTCATATCCAATACCTTTAAGCTGGTATTAGACTTCAAATTTATGGGTAATATACTTTTCCCCCAAAAATGATTGAACTTGGTTTTTGGAGGGGGTGTTACCCTTGCATTTTCAGACAAATTGATCATGACTCCACGAGCCCCATTTAAATGAGTATTAGCCTTATATTTCTAACCTTGTTCTTATCCAAGCCCTTTTAGTTGGTATTAGACTTAAAATTTATGGGTAATAGACTTTTCCCTCAAAAATGATTGAACTTGGTTTTTGGAGGGGGTGTTAGCCTTGCATTTTCAGACAAATTGATCATGACTCCACGAGCCCCATTTAAATGAGTATTAGCCTTAGATTTCTGACCTTGTTCATATCCTATCCATTTTAGTTGGTATTAGACTTCAAATTTATGGGTAATAGACTTTTCCACCCAAAATGATAGAACTTGGTTTTTGAGGGGGTGTTAGCCTTAGATTTTCAGACAAAATGGTCCTGACTTGACGAGCCCCATTTTAAATGAGTATTAGCATTAGATTTATAACCTTGTTCATATCCAATACCTTTAAGCTGGTATTAGACTTCAAATTTATGGGTAATATACTTTTCCCCCAAAAATGATTGAACTTGGTTTTTGGAGGGGGTGTTAGCCTTGGATTTTCGGACAAATTGATCATGACTCCACGAGCCCCATTTACATGAGTATTAGGCTTAGATTTCTAACCTTGTTCATATCCAAGCCCTTTTATTTGGTATTACACTTCAAATTTATAGATAATATACTTTTCCCCCCAAAATGATAGAACTTGGTTTTTGGAGGGGGTGTTAGCCTTGGATTTTCGGACAAATTGATCATGACTCCACGAGCCCCATTTACATGAGTATTAGCCTTAGATTTCTAACCTTGTTCATATACAATTCCTTTTAGTTGGTATTAGCCTTCAAATTTATAGGTAATAGACTTTTCCCCCCAAAATGATAGAACTTGGTTTTTAGAGGGGGTGTTAGCCTTGGATTTTCGGACAAATTGATCCTGACTTCACGACCCCATTTTAAATGAGTATTAGCCTCAGATTTCTAACCTTGTTCATATCCAATACCTTTTAGTTGGTATTAGACTTCAAATTTATGGGTAATGTACTTTTCCCCCAAAAATGATTGAACTTGGTTTTTGGTGGGGGTGTTAGCCTTGGATTTTAGGACAAATTGGTCCTGACTTCACGAGCCCCATTTTAAATGAGTATTAGCCTTAGATTTTTAACCTTGTTCATATCTAATACCTTTTAGTTGGTATTAGACTTCAAATTTATGGGTAATAGACTTTTCCCCCAAAAATGATTGAACTTGGTTTTTGGAGGGGGTGTTAGCCTTGGATTTTCGGACAAATTGATCCTGACTTCACGAGCCCCATTTTAAATGAGTATTAGCCTTAGATTTCTAACCTTGTTCATATCCAATACCTTTTAGTTGGTATTAGACTTCAAATTTATGGGTAATAGAGTTTTCGCCCCAAAATGATAGAACTTGGTTTTTGGAGGAGGTGTTAGCCTTGGATTTTCGGACAAATTGCTCATAACTCCACGAGCCCCATTTACATGATTTTTAGCCTTAGATTTCTAACCTTGTTCATATACAATACCTTTTAGTTGGTATTAGACTTCAAATTTATGGCAAATAGACTTTTCCCCCAAAAATGACTGAACTTGGTTTTTGGAGGGGGTGTTAGCCTTGGATTTTCGGACAAATTGGTCCTGACTTCACGAGCCCCATTTTAAATGAGTATTAGCCTTAGATTTCTAACCTTGTTCATATCCAATCCCTTTTAGTTGGTATTAGTCTTCAAATTTATGGGTAATAGAGTTTTCCCCCCAAAATGATAGAACTTGGTTTTTGGAGGAGGTGTTAGCCTTGGATTTTCGGACAAATTGATCATAACTCCACGAGCCCCATTTACATGAGTATTAGCCTTATTTCTAACCTTGTTCATATCCAAGCCCTTTTAGTTGGTATTAGACTTCAAATTTATAGGTAATAGACTTTTCCCCCCAAAATGATAGAACTTGGTTTTTGGAGGGGGTGTTAGCCTTGGATTTTCGGACAAATTGGTCCTGACTTCACGAGCCCCATTTTAAATGAGTATTAGCCTTAGATTTCTAACCTTGTTCATATCCAATACCTTTTAGTTGGTATTAGACTTCAAATTTATGGGTAATAGACTTTTCCCCCAAAAATGACTGAACTTGGTTTTTGGAGGGGGTGTTAACCTTGGATTTTCGGACAAATTGGTCCTGACTTCACGAGCCCCATTTTAAATGAGTATTAGCCTTAGATTTCTAACCTTGTTCATATCCAATCTCTTTTAGTTGGTATTAGACTTTAAATTTATGGGTACTAGACTTTCCCCCCCAAAATGATAGAACTTGGTTTTTGGAGGGGGTGTTAGCCTTGGATTTTCGGACAAATTGGTTCAGGCTCGACGAGCCCCATTTTAAATGAGTATTAGCCTTAGATTTCTAACCTTCTTCATATCCAATCCCTTATTGTTGGTATTAGACTTCAAATTTATGGGTAATAGACTTTTCCCCCAAAAATGATTGAACTTGGTTTTTGGAGGGGGTGTTAGCCTTGGATTTTCGGACAAATTGGTCCTGACTTCACGAGCCCCATTTTAAATGAGTATTAGCCTTAGATTTCTAACCTTGTTCATATCCAATCCCTTTTAGATGGTATTAGACTTCAAATTTATGGGTAATAGACTTTTCCCCCAAACATGATTGAACTTTGTGTTTGGAGGGGGTGTTTGCCTTGGATTTTCTGACAAATTGGTCCTGACTCGATGAGCCCCATTTTAAATGAGTATTAGCCTTAGATTTCTAACCTTCTTCATATCCAATCCCTTATTGTTGGTATTAGACTTCAAATTTATGGGTAATAGACTTTTCCCCCAAAAATGATTGAACTTGGTTTTTGGAGGGGGTGTTAGCCTTGGATTTTCGGACAAATTGGTCCTGACTCCACGAGCCTCATTTTAAATGAGTATTAGACTTAGATTTATAACCTTGTTCATATCTAATACCTTTTAGTTGGTATTAGACTTCAAATTTATGGGTAATAGACTTTTCCCCCAAAAATGATTGAACTTGGTTTTTGGAGGGGGTGTTAGCCTTTGATTTTCGGACAAATTGGTCCTGACTGCACGAGCCCCATTTTAAATTAGTATTAGCCTTAGATTTATAACCTTGTTCATATCCAATCCCTTTTAGTTGGTATTAGACTTCAAATTTATGGGTAATAGACTTTCCCCCCCAAAATGATAGAACTTGGTTTTTGGAGGGGGTGTTAGCCTTGGATTTTCGGACAAAATGGTCCTGACTTCACGAGCCTTATTTTAAATGAGTATTAGCCATAGATTTCTAACCTTGTTCATATCCAAGCCCTTTTAGTTGGTATTAGACTTCAAATTTATAGGTAATAGACTTTTCCCCCCAAAATGATAGAACTTGGTTTTTGGAGGGGGTGTTAGCCTTGGATTTTTGGACAAATTGGTCCTGACTTCATGAGCCCCATTTTAAATGAGTATTAGCCTTAGATTTCTAACCTTGTTCATATCCAATCGCTTTTAGTTGGTATTAGACTTCAAATTTATGGGTAATAGACTTTTCCCCCCAAAATGATAGAACTTGGTTTTTGGAGGGGGTGTTAGCCTTGGATTTCAGACAAATTGGTCCTGACTTGACGAGCCCCATTTTAAATGAGTATTAGCCTTATATTTGTAACATTTTTCATATCCAATTCCTTTTAGTTGGTATTAGACTTCAAATTTATGGGTAATAGACTTTTCCCCCAAACATGATTGAACTTGGTTTTTGGAGGGGGTGTTAGCCTTGGATTTTCGGACAAATTGGTCCTGTCTCGACGAGCCCCATTTTAAATGAGTATTAGACTTAGATTTCAAACCTTGTTAATATACAATCCCTTTTTGTTGGTATTAGACTTCAAATTTATGGGTAATAGACTTTCCCCCCTAAAATGATAGAACTTGGTTTTTGGAGGGGGTGTTAGCCTTGGATTTTCGGACAAAATGGTCCTGACTTCACGAGCCCCATTTTAAATGAGTATTAGCCATAGATTTCTAACCTTGTTCATATCCAATACCTTTTAGTTGGTATTAGACTTCAAATTTATGGGTAATAGACTTTTCCCCCAAAAATGATTGAACTTGGTTTTTGGAGGGGGTGTTAGCCTTGGATTTTCGGACAAATTGGTCCTGACTTCACGAGCCCCATTTTAAATGAGTATTAGCCTTAGATTTCTAACCTTTTTCATATCCAATACCTTTTAGTTGGTATTAGACTTCAAATTTATGGGTAATAGACTTTTCCCCCAAAAATGATTGAACTTGGTTTTTGGAGGGAGTGTTAGCCTTGGATTTTCGGACAAATTGGTCCTGACTTCACGAGCCCCATTTTAAATGAGTATTAGCCTTAGATTTCTAACCTTGTTCATTTCCAATCCCTTTTAGTTGGTATTAGACTTCAAATTTATGGGTAATAAAGTTTTCCCCCCAAAATGATAGAACTTGGTTTTTGGAGGGGGTGTTAGCCTTGGATTTTCGGACAAATTGATCATGACTCCACGAGCCCCATTTACATGAGTATTAGCCTTAGATTTCTAACCTTGTTCATATCCAAGCCCTTTTAGTTTGTATTAGCCTTCAAATTTATAGGTAATAGACCTTTCCCCCCAAAATGATAGAACTTGGTTTTTAGAGGGGGTGTTAGCCTTGGGTTTTCGGACAAATTGGTCCTGACTTCACGAGCCCCATTTTAAATGAGTATTAGCGTTAGATTTCTAACCTTGTTCATATCCAATACCTTTTAGTTGGTATTAGACTTCAAATTTATGGGTAATAGACTTTTCCCCCAAAAATGATTTAACTTGGTTTTTGGAGGGGGTGTTAGCCTTGGATTTTCGGACAAATTGGTCCTGACTTCACGAGCCCCATTTTAAATGAGTATTAGCC
This sequence comes from Salix suchowensis, assembly GCA_029030765.1. Taxonomy (NCBI): domain Eukaryota; kingdom Viridiplantae; phylum Streptophyta; class Magnoliopsida; order Malpighiales; family Salicaceae; genus Salix; species Salix suchowensis. The sequence continues at coordinate 3,856,198 of JAPFFH010000028.1, read as the reverse complement.
TTAGATTTTTAACCTTGTTCATATCCAATCTCTTTTAGTTGGTATTAGACTTCAAATTTATGGGTAATAGAGTTTTCCCCCCAAAATGATAGAACTTGGTTTTTGGAGGAGGTGTTAGCCTTGGATTTTCGGACAAATTGATCATAACTCCACGAGCCCCATTTACATGACTATTAGCCTTAGATTTCTAACCTTATTCATATCCAAGCCCTTTTAATTGGTATTAGACTTCAAATTTATAGGTAATAGACTTTTCCCCCCAAAATGATAGAACTTGGTTTTTGGAGGGGGTGTTAGCCTTGGATTTCAGACAAATTGGTCCTGACTTGACGAGCCCCATTTTAAATGAGTATTAGCCTTAGATTTCTAACTTTTTTCATATCCAATTAATTTTAGTTGGTATTGGACTTCAAATTTATGGGTAATAGACTTTCCCCCCCAAAATGATAGAACTTTGTTTTTGGAGGGGGTGTTAGCCTTGGATTTTCGGACAAAATGGTCCTGACTTAACGAGCCACATTTTAAATGAGTATTAGCCATAGATTTCTAACCTTGTTCATATCCAATACCTTTTAGTTGGTATTAGACTTCAAATTTATGGGTAATAGACTTTTCCCCCCAAAAAATGATTGAACTTGGTTTTTTGGAGGGGGTGTTAGCCTTGGATTTTCGGACAAATTGGTCCTGACTTCACGAGCCCCATTTTAAATGAGTATTAGCCTTAGATTTCTAACCTTGTTCATATCCAATACCTTTTAGTTGGTATTAGACTTCAAATTTATGGGTAATAGACTTTTCCCCCAAAAATGATTGAACTTGGTTTTTGGAGGGGGTGTTAGCCTTGGATTTTCGGACAAATTGGTCCTGACTTCACGAGCCCCATTTTAAATGAGTATTAGCCTTAGATTTCTAACCTTGTTCATATCCAATCCCTTTTAGTTGGTATTAGACTTCAAATTTATGGGTATTAGAGTTTTCCCCCCAAAATGATAGAACTTGGTTTTTGGAGGAGGTGTTAGACTTGGATTTTCGGACAAATTGATCATAACTCCACGAGCCCCATTTACATGAGTGTTTGAATTAGATTTCTAACCTTGTTCATATCCATGCCCTTTTAGTTGGTATTAGACTTCAAATTTATAGGTAATAGACTTTTCCCCCCAAAATGATAGAACTTGGTTTTTGGAGGGGGTGTTAGCCTTGGATTTTCGGACAAATTGGTCCTGACTTCACGAGCCTCATTTTAAATGAGTATTAGCCTTATATTTCTAACCTTGTTCATATCCAATACCTTTTAGTTGGTATTAGACTTCAAATTTATGGGTAATAGACTTTTCCCCCAAAAATGATTGAACTTGGTTTTTGGAGGGGGTGTTAGCCTTGGATTTTCGGACAAATTGGTCCTGACTTCAAGAGCCCCATTTTAAATGAGTATTAGCCTTAGATTTCTAACCTTTTTCATATCCAATCCCTTTTAGTTGGTATTAGACTTCAAATTTATGGGTAGTAGAGTTTTCCCCCCAAAATTATAGAACTTGGTTTTTGGAGGGGGTGTTAGCCTTGGATTTTCAGACAAATTGATCATGACTCCACGAGCCCCATTTACATGAGTATTAGCCGTAGATTTCTAACCTTGTTCATTTCAAAGACCTTTTAGTTTGTATTAGCCTTCAAATTTATAGGTAATAGACTTTTCCCCCCAAAATGATAGAACTTCGTTTTTAGAGGGGGTGTTAGCCTTGGATTTTCGGACAAATTGGTCCTGACTTCACGAGCCCCATTTTAAATGAGTATTAGCCTTAGATTTCTAACCTTGTTCATATCCAATCCCTTTTAGTTGGTATTACACTTCAAATTTATAGATAATATACTTTTCCCCCCAAAATGATAGAACTTGGTTTTTAGAGGGGGTGTTAGCCTTGGATTTTCGGACAAATTGGTCCTGACTTCACGAGCCCCATTTTAAATGAGTATTAGCCTTAGATTTCTAACCTTGTTCATATCCAATAACTTTTAGTTGGTATTAGACTTCAAATTTATGGGTAATAGACTTTCCCCCCAAAAATGATAGAACTTGGTTTTTGGAGGGGGTGTTAGCCTTGGATTTTCAGACAAATTGGTCCTGACTCGACGAGCCCCATTTTAAATGAGTATTAGACTTAGATTTATAACCTTGTTCATATCAAATCCCTTTTTGTTGGTATTAGACTTCAAATTTATGGGTAATAGACTTTTCCCCCCAAAATGACAGAACTTGGTTTTTGGAGGGGGTGTTAGCCTTGGATTTTCAGACAAATTGATCATGACTCCACGAGCCCCATTTACATGAGTATTAGCCTTAGATTTCTAACCTTGTTCATATCCATGCCCTTTTAGTTGGTATTAGACTTCAAATTTATGGGTAATAGACTTTCCCCCCAAAAATGATTGAACTTGGTTTTTAGAGGGGGTGTTAGCCTTGGATTTTCGGACAAATTGGTCCTGACTTCACGAGCCCCATTTCAAATGAGTATTAGCCTTAGATTTCTAACCTTGTTCATATCCAATCGCTTTTAGTTGGTATTAGACTTCAAATTTATGGGTAATAGACTTTCCCCCCAAAAATGATTGAACTTGGTTTTTAGAGGGGATGTTAGCCTTGGATTTTCGGACAAATTGGTCCTGACTTCACGAGCCCCATTTTAAATGAGTATTAGCCTTAGATTTCTAACCTTGTTCATATCCAATACCTTTTAGTTGGTATTAGACTTCAAATTTATGGGTAATAGAGTTTTCCCCCCAAAATGATAGAACTTGGTTTTTGGAGGAGGTGTTAGACTTGGATTTTCGGACAAATTGATCATAACTCCACGAGCCCCATTTACATGAGTATTAGAATGAGATTTCTAACCTTGTTCATATCCATGCCCTTTTAGTTGGTATTAGACTTCAAATTTATAGGTAATAGACTTTTCCCCCCAAAATGATAGAACTTGGTTTTTGGAGGGGGTGTTAGCCTTGGATTTTCGGACAAATTGGTCCTGACTTCACGAGCCTCATTTTAAATGAGTATTAGCCTTATATTTCTAACCTTGTTCATATCCAATACCTTTTAGTTGGTATTAGACTTCAAATTTATGGGTAATAGACTTTTCCCCCAAAAAATGATTGAACTTGGTTTTTGGAGGGGGTGTTAGCCTTGGATTTTCGGACAAATTGGTCCCGACTTCAAGAGCCCCCATTTTAAATGAGTATTAGCCTTAGATTTCTAACCTTGTTCATATCCAATCCCTTTTAGTTGGTATTAGACTTCAAATTTATGGGTAGTAGAGTTTTCGCCCCAAAATTATAGAACTTGGTTTTTGGAGGGGGTGTTAGCCTTGGATTTTCGGACAAATTGATCATGACTCCACGAGCCCCATTTACATGAGTATTAGCCGTAGATTTCTAACCTTGTTCATTTCAAAGACCTTTTAGTTTGTATTAGCCTTCAAATTTATAGGTAATAGACTTTTCCCCCCAAAATGATAGAACTTCGTTTTTAGAGGGGGTGTTAGCCTTGGATTTTCGGACAAATTGGTCCTGACTGCACGAGCCCCATTTTAAATGAGTATTAGCCTTAGATTTCTAAACTTGTTCATATCCAATACCTTTTAGTTGGTATTAGACTTCAAATTTATGGGTAATAGAGTTTCCCCCCAAAAATGATTGAACTTGGTTTTTAGAGGGGGTGTTAGCCTTGGATTTTCGGACAAATTGGTCCTGACTTCACGAGCCCCATTTTAAATGAGTATTAGCCTTAGATTTCTAACCTTGCTCATATCCAATCCCTTTTAGTTGGTATTAGACTTCAAATTTATGGGTAATAGAGTTTTCCCCCTAAAATGATAGAACTTGGTTTTTGGAGGGGGTGTTAGCCTTGGACTTTCGGACAAATTGGTCCTGACTGCACGAGCCCCATTTTAAATGAGTATTAGCCTTAGATTTCTAACCTTGTTCATATCCATGCCCTTTTAGTTGGTATTAGACTTCAAATTTATGGGTAATAGACTTTCCCCCCAAAAATGATTGAACTTGGTTTTTAGAGGGGGTGTTAGCCTTGGATTTTCGGACAAATTGGTCCTGACTTCACGAGCCCCATTTTAAATGAGTATTAGCCTTAGATTTCTAACCTTGTTCATATCCAATACCTTTTAGTTGGTATTAGACTTCAAATTTATGGGTAATAGACTTTCCCCCCAAAAATGATTGAACTTGGTTTTTAGAGGGGGTGTTAGCCTTGGATTTTCGGACAAATTGGTCCTGACTTCACGAGCCTCATTTTAAATGAGTATTAGCCTTATATTTCTAACCTTGTTCATATTAAATACCTTTTAGTTGGTATTAGACTTCAAATTTATGGGTAATAGACTTTTCCCCCAAAAATGATTGAACTTGGTTTTTGGAGGGGGTGTTAGCCTTGGATTTTTGGACAAATTGGTCCTGACTTCAAGAGCCCCATTTTAAATGAGTATTAGCCTTAGATTTCTAACCTTGTTCATATCCAATCCCTTTTAGTTGGTATTAGACTTCAAATTTATGGGTAGTAGAGTTTTCCCCCCAAAATTATAGAACTTGGTTTTTGGAGGGGGTGTTAGCCTTGGATTTTCGGACAAATTGATCATGACTCCACGAGCCCCATTTACATGAGTATTAGCCGTAGATTTCTAACCTTGTTCATTTCAAAGACCTTTTAGTTTGTATTAGCCTTCAAATTTATAGGTAATAGACTTTTCCCCCCAAAATGATAGAACTTCGTTTTTAGAGGGGGTGTTAGCCTTGGATTTTCGGACAAATTGGTCCTGACTGCACGAGCCCCATTTTAAATGAGTATTAGCCTTAGATTTCTAACCTTGTTCATATCCAATACCTTTTAGTTGGTATTAGACTTCAAATTTATGGGTAATAGACTTTCCCCCCAAAAAATGATTGAACTTGGTTTTTAGAGGGGGGTGTTAGCCTTGGATTTTTCGGACAAATTGGTCCCGACTTCACGAGCCCCATTTTAAATGAGTATTAGCCTTAGATTTCTAACCTTGCTCATATCCAATCCCTTTTAGTTGGTATTAGACTTCAAATTTATTGGGTAATAGAGTTTTCCCCCTAAAAATGATAGAACTTGGTTTTTGGAGGGGTGTTAGCCTTGGATTTTCGGACAAATTGGTCCTGACTGCACGAGCCCCATTTTAAATGAGTATTAGCCTTAGATTTCTAACCTTGTTCATATCCAATAACTTTTAGTTGGTATTAGACTTCAAATTTATGGGTAATAGACTTTCCCCCCCAAAATGATAGAACTTGGTTTTTGGAGGGGGTGTTAGCCTTGGATTTTCAGACAAATTGGTCCTGACTCGACGAGCCCCATTTTAAATGAGTATTAGACTTAGATTTCTAACCTTGTTCATATCCAATCCCTTTTTGTTGGTATTAGACTTCAAATTTATGGGTAATAGACTTTTCCCCCCAAAATGATAGAACTTGGTTTTTGGAGGGGGTGTTAGCCTTGGATTTTCAGACAAATTGATCATGACTCCACGAGCCCCATTTACATGAGTATTAGCCTTAGATTTCTAACCTTGTTCATATCCAATACCTTTTAGTTGGTATTAGACTTAAAATTTATGGGTACTAGACTTTCCCCCCCAAAATGATAGAACTTGGTTTTTGGAGGGGGTGTTAGCCTTGGATTTTCGGACAAATTGGTTCTGGCTCGACGAGCCCCATTTTAAATGAGTATTAGCCTTAGATTTCTAACCTTCTTCATATCCAATCCCTTATTGTTGGTATTAGACTTCAAATTTATGGGTAATAGACTTTCCCCCCAAAAATGATTGAACTTGGTTTTTAGAGGGGATGTTAGCCTTGGATTTTCGGACAAATTGGTCCTGACTTCACGAGCCCCATTTTAAATGAGTATTAGCCTTAGATTTCTAACCTTGTTCATATCCAATACCTTTTAGTTGGTATTAGACTTCAAATTTATGGGTAATAGAGTTTTCCCCCCAAAATGATAGAACTTGGTTTTTGGAGGAGGTGTTAGCCTTGGACTTTCGGACAAATTGATCATAACTCACCGAGCCCCATTTACATGAGTATTAGACTTAGATTTCTAACCTTGTTCATATCCATGCCCTTTTATTTGGTATTAGACTTCAAATTTATGGGTAATAGACTTTCCCCCCAAAAATGATTGAACTTGGTTTTTAGAGGGGGTGTTAGCCTTGGATTTTCGGACAAATTGGTCCTGACTTCACGAGCCCCATTTTAAATGAGTATTAGCCTTAGATTTCTAACCTTGTTCATATCCAATCGCTTTTAGTTGGTATTAGACTTCAAATTTATGGGTAATAGACTTTTCCCCCCAAAATGATAGAACTTGGTTTTTGGAGGGGGTGTTAGCCTTGGATTTTCAGACAAATTGGTCCTGACTCGACGAGCTCCAGTTTAAATGAGTATTAGACTTAGATTTCTAACCTAGTTCATATCCAATCCCTTTTTGTTGGTATTAGACTTCAAATTTATGGGTAATAGACTTTTCCCCCCAAAATGATAGAACTTGGTTTTTGGAGGGGGTGTTAGCCTTGGATTTTCAGACAAATTGATCATGACTCCACGAGCCCCATTTACATGAGTATTAGCCTTAGATTTCTAACCTTGTTCATATCCAATACCTTTTAGTTGGTCTTAGACTTCAAATTTATGGGTAATAGACTTTTCCCCCAAAAATGATTGAACTTGGTTTTTGGAGGGGGTGTTAGCCTTGGATTTTCGGACAAATTGGTCCTGACTTCACGAGCCCCATTTTAAATGAGTATTAGCCTTAGATTTCTAACCTTGTTCATATCCAATACCTTTTAGTTGGTATTAGACTTCAAATTTATGGGTAATAGACTTTTCCCCCAAAAATGATTGAACTTGGTTTTTGGAGGGGGTGTTAGCCTTGGATTTTCGGACAAATTGGTCCTGACTTCACGAGCCCCATTTTAAATGAGTATTAGCCTTAGATTTCTAACCTTGTTCATATCCAATCCCTTTTAGTTGGTATTAGACTTGAAATTTATGGGTAATAGAGTTTTCCACCCAAAATGATAGAACTTGGTTTTTGGAGGAGGTGTTAGACTTGGATTTTCGGACAAATTGATCATAACTCCACGAGCCCCATTTACATGAGTATTAGAATTAGATTTCTAACCTTGTTCATATCCATGCCCTTTTAGTTGGTATTAGACTTCAAATTTATAGGTAATAGACTTTTCCCCCCAAAATGATAGAACTTGGTTTTTGGAGGGGGTGTTAGCCTTGGATTTTCGGACAAATTGGTCCTGACTTCACGAGCCTCATTTTAAATGAGTATTAGCCTTATATTTCTAACCTTGTTCATATCCAATACCTTTTAGTTGGTATTAGACTTCAAATTTATGGGTAATAGACTTTTCCCCCAAAAATGATTGAACTTGGTTTTTGGAGGGGGTGTTAGCCTTGGATTTTCGGACAAATTGGTCCTGACTTCAAGAGCCCCATTTTAAATGAGTATTAGCCTTAGATTTCTAACCTTGTTCATATCCAATCCCTTTTAGTTGGTATTAGACTTCAAATTTATGGGTAGTAGAGTTTTCCCCCCAAAATTATAGAACTTGGTTTTTGGAGGGGGTGTTAGCCTTGGATTTTCGGACAAATTGATCATGACTCCACGAGCCCCATTTACATGAGTATTAGCCGTAGATTTCTAACCTTGTTCATTTCAAAGACCTTTTAGTTTGTATTAGCCTTCAAATTTATAGGTAATAGACTTTTCCCCCCAAAATGATAGAACTTCGTTTTTAGAGGGGGTGTTAGCCTTGGATTTTCGGACAAATTGGTCCTGACTGCACGAGCCCCATTTTAAATGAGTATTAGCCTTATATTTCTAACCTTGTTCATATCCAATACCTTTTAGTTGGTATTAGACTTCAAATTTATGGGTAATAGACTTTCCCCCCAAAAATGATTGAACTTGGTTTTTAGAGGGGGTGTTAGCCTTGGATTTTCAGACAAATTGGTCCTGACTTCACGAGCCCCATTTTAAATGAGTATTAGCCTTAGATTTCTAACCTTGCTCATATCCAATCCCTTTTAGTTGGTATTAGACTTCAAATTTATGGGTAATAGACTTTTCCCCCCAAAATGATAGAACTTGGTTTTTGGAGGGGGTGTTAGCCTTGGATTTTCAGACAAATTGGTCCTGACTCGACGAGCCCCAGTTTAAATGAGTATTAGACTTAGATTTCTAACCTTGTTCATATCCAATCCCTTTTTGTTGGTATTAGACTTCAAATTTATGGGTAATAGACTTTTCCCCCCAAAATGATAGAACTTGGTTTTTGGAGGGGGTGTTAGCCTTGGATTTTCAGACAAATTGATCATGACTCCACGAGCCCCATTTACATGAGTATTAGCCTTAGATTTCTAACCTTGTTCATATCCAATACCTTTTAGTTGGTATTAGACTTAAAATTTATGGGTACTAGACTTTCCCCCCCAAAATGATAGAACTTGGTTTTTGGAGGGGGTGTTAGCCTTGGATTTTCGGACAAATTGGTTCTGGCTCGACGAGCCCCATTTTAAATGAGTATTAGCCTTAGATTTCTAACCTTCTTCATATCCAATCCCTTATTGTTGGTATTAGACTTCAAATTTATGGGTAATAGAGTTTACCCCCCAAAATGATAGAACTTGGTTTTTGGAGGGGGTGTTAGCCTTGGATTTTCGGACAAATTGGTCCTGACTTCAAGAGCCCCATTTTAAATGAGTATTAGCCTTAGATTTCTAACCTTGTTCATATCCAATACCTTTTAGTTGGTATTAGACTTCAAATTTATGGGTAATAGACTTTTCCCCCCCAAAATGATAGAACTTGGTTTTTGGAGGGGGTGTTAGCCTTGGATTTTCGGACAAATTGGTCATGACTCCACGAGCCCCATTTAAATGAGTATTAGCCTTAGATTTCTAACCTTGTTCATATCCAATCCCTTTTAGTTGGTATTAGACTTCAAATTTATGGGTAATAGACTTTTCCCCCAAAAATGATAGAACTTGGTTTTTGGAGGGGGTGTTAGCCTTGGATTTTTCGGACAAATTGGTCCTGACTTCACGAGCCCCATTTTAAATGAGTATTAGCCTTAGATTTCTAACCTTGTTCATATCCAATACCTTTTAGTTGGTATTAGACTTCAAATTTATGGGTAATAGACTTTTCCCCCCAAAATGATAGAACTTGGTTTTTGGAGGAGGTGTTAGCCTTGGACTTTCGGACAAATTGATCATAACTCCACGAGCCCCATTTACATGAGTATTAGACTTAGATTTCTAACCTTGTTCATATCCATGCCCTTTTATTTGGTATTAGACTTCAAATTTATGGGTAATAGACTTTCCCCCCAAAAATGATTGAACTTGGTTTTTAGAGGGGGTGTTAGCCTTGGATTTTCGGACAAATTGGTCCTGACTTCACGAGCCCCATTTTAAATGAGTATTAGCCTTAGATTTCTAACCTTGTTCATATCCAATAGCTTTTAGTTGGTATTAGACTTCAAATTTATAGGTAATAGACTTTTCCCCCCAAAATGATAGAACTTGGTTTTTGGAGGGGGTGTTAGCCTTGGACTTTCGGACAAATTGATCATAACTCCACGAGCCCCATTTACATGAGTATTAGACTTAGATTTCTAACCTTGTTCATATCCATGCCCTTTTATTTGGTATTAGACTTCAAATTTATGGGTAATAGACTTTCCCCCCAAAAATGATTGAACTTGGTTTTTAGAGGGGGTGTTAGCCTTGGATTTTCGGACAAATTGGTCCTGACTTCACGAGCCCCATTTTAAATGAGTATTAGCCTTAGATTTCTAACCTTGTTCATATCCAATAGCTTTTAGTTGGTATTAGACTTGAAATTTATAGGTAATAGACTTTTCCCCCCAAAATGATAGAACTTGGTTTTTGGAGGGGGTGTTAGCCTTGGACTTTCGGACAAATTGATCATAACTCCACGAGCCCCATTTACATGAGTATTAGAATTAGATTTCTAACCTTGTTCATATCCATGCCCTTTTATTTGGTATTAGACTTCAAATTTATAGGTAATAGACTTTTCCCCCCAAAATGATAGAACTTGGTTTTTGGAGGGGGTGTTAGCCTTGGATTTTCGGACAAATTGGTCCTGACTTCACGAGCCTCATTTTAAATGAGTATTAGCCTTATATTTCTAACCTTGTTCATATCCAATACCTTTTAGTTGGTATTAGACTTCAAATTTATGGGTAATAGACTTTTCCCCCAAAAATGATAGAACTTGGTTTTTGGAGGGGGTGTTAGCCTTGGATTTTCAGACAAATTGGTCCTGACTCGACGAGCCCCATTTTAAATGAGTATTAGACTTAGATTTCTAACCTTCTTCATATCCAATCCCTTTTTGTTGGTATTAGACTTCAAATTTATGGGTAATAGACTTTTCCCCCCAAAATGATAGAACTTGGTTTTTGGAGGGGGTGTTAGCCTTGGATTTTCAGACAAATTGATCATGACTCCACGAGCCCCATTTACATGAGTATTAGCCGTAGATTTCTAACCTTGTTCATTTCAAAGACCTTTTAGTTTGTATTAGCCTTCAAATTTATAGGTAATAGACTTTTCTCCCCAAAATGATAGAACTTCGTTTTTAGAGGGGGTGTTAGCCTTGGATTTTCGGACAAATTGGTCCTGACTGCACGAGCCCCATTTTAAATGAGTATTAGCCTTATATTTCTAACCTTGTTCATATCCAATACCTTTTAGTTGGTATTAGACTTCAAATTTATGGGTAATAGACTTTCCCCCCAAAAATGATTGAACTTGGTTTTTAGAGGGGGTGTTAGCCTTGGATTTTCGGACAAATTGGTCCTGACTTCACGAGCCCCATTTTAAATGAGTATTAGCCTTAGATTTCTAACCTTGCTCATATCCAATCCCTTTTAGTTGGTATTAGACTTCAAATTTATGGGTAATAGAGTTTTCCCCCTAAAATGATAGAACTTGGTTTTTGGAGGGGGTGTTAGCCTTGGATTTTCGGACAAATTGGTCCTAACTGCATGAGCCCCATTTTAAATGAGTATTAGCCTTAGATTTCTAACCTTGTTCATATCCAATAACTTTTAGTTGGTATTAGACTTCAAATTTATGGGTAATAGACTTTCCCCCCCAAAATGATAGAACTTGGTTTTTGGAGGGGGTGTTAGCCTTGGATTTTCAGACAAATTGGTCCTGACTCGACGAGCCCCATTTTAAATGAGTATTAGACTTAGATTTCTAACCTTCTTCATATCCAATCCCTTTTTGTTGGTATTAGACTTCAAATTTATGGGTAATAGACTTTTCCCCCCAAAATGATAGAACTTGGTTTTTGGAGGGGGTGTTAGCCTTGGATTTTCAGACAAATTGATCATGACTCCACGAGCCCCATTTACATGAGTATTAGCCTTAGATTTCTAACCTTGTTCATATCCATGCCCTTTTAGTTGGTATTAGACTTCAAATTTATGGGTAATAGACTTTCCCCCCAAAAATGATTGAACTTGGTTTTTAGAGGGGGTGTTAGCCTTGGATTTTCGGACAAATTGGTCCTGACTTCACGAGCCCCATTTTAAATGAGTATTAGCCTTAAATTTCTAACCTTGTTCATATCCAATCGCTTTTAGTTGGTATTAGACTTCAAATTTATGGGTAATAGACTTTCCCCCCAAAAATGATTGAACTTGGTTTTTAGAGGGGATGTTAGCCTTGGATTTTCGGACAAATTGGTCCCCGACTTCACGAGCCCCATTTTAAATGAGTATTAGCCTTAGATTTCTAACCTTGTTCATATCCAATACCTTTTAGTTGGTATTAGACTTCAAATTTATGGGTAATAGAGTTTTCCCCCCAAAATGATAGAACTTGGTTTTTGGAGGAGGTGTTAGCCTTGGACTTTCGGACAAATTGATCATAACTCCACGAGCCCCATTTACATGAGTATTAGACTTAGATTTCTAACCTTGTTCATATCCATGCCCTTTTAGTTGGTATTAGACTTCAAATTTATGGGTAATAGACTTTCCCCCCAAAAATGATTGAACTTGGTTTTTAGAGGGGGTGTTAGCCTTGGATTTTCGGACAAATTGGTCCTGACTTCACGAGCCCCATTTTAAATGAGTATTAGCCTTAGATTTCTAACCTTGTTCATATCCAATCGCTTTTAGTTGGTATTAGAATTCAAATTTATGGGTAATAGACTTTTCCCCCCAAAATGATAGAACTTGGTTTTTGGAGGGGGTGTTTGCCTTGGATTTTCAGACAAATTGGTCCTGACTCGACGAGCCCCAGTTTAAATGAGTATTAGACTTAGATTTCTAACCTTGTTCATATCCAATCCCTTTTTGTTGGTATTAGACTTCAAATTTATGGGTAATAGACTTTTCCCCCCAAAATGATAGAACTTGGTTTTTGGAGGGGGTGTTAGCCTTGGATTTTCGTGACAAATTGATCATGACTCCACGAGCCCCATTTACATGAGTATTAGCCTTAGATTTCTAACCTTGTTCATATCCAATACCTTTTAGTTGGTATTAGACTTAAAATTTATGGGTACTAGACTTTCCCCCCCAAAATGATAGAACTTGGTTTTTGGAGGGGGTGTTAGCCTTGGATTTTCGGACAAATTGGTTCTGGCTCGACGAGCCCCATTTTAAATGAGTATTAGCCTTATATTTCTAACCTTCTTCATATCCAATCCCTTATTGTTGGTATTAGACTTCAAATTTATGGGTAATAGACTTTCCCCCCAAAAATGATTGAACTTGGTTTTTAGAGGGGATGTTAGCCTTGGATTTTCGGACAAATTGGTCCTGACTTCACGAGCCCCATTTTAAATGAGTATTAGCCTTAGATTTCTAACCTTGTTCATATCCAATACCTTTTAGTTGGTATTAGACTTCAAATTTATGGGTAATAGAGTTTACCCCCCAAAATGATAGAACTTGGTTTTTGGAGGAGGTGTTAGCCTTGGACTTTCGGACAAATTGATCATAACTCCACGAGCCCCATTTACATGAGTATTAGACTTAGATTTCTAACCTTGTTCATATCCATGCCCTTTTATTTGGTATTAGACTTCAAATTTATGGGTAATAGACTTTCCCCCCAAAAATGATTGAACTTGGTTTTTAGAGGGGGTGTTAGCCTTGGATTTTCGGACAAATTGGTCCTGACTTCACGAGCCCCATTTTAAATGAGTATTAGCCTTAGATTTCTAACCTTGTTCATATCCAATCGCTTTTAGTTGGTATTAGACTTCAAATTTATGGGTAATAGACTTTTCCCCCCAAAATGATAGAACTTGGTTTTTTGGAGGGGTGTTAGCCTTGGATTTTCAGACAAATTGGTCCTGACTCGACGAGCCCCAGTTTAAATGAGTATTAGACTTAGATTTCTAACCTTGTTCATATCCAATCCCTTTTTGTTGGTATTAGACTTCAAATTTATGGGTAATAGACTTTTCCCCCCAAAATGATAGAACTTGGTTTTTGGAGGGGGTGTTAGCCTTGGATTTTCAGACAAATTGATCATGCCTCCACGAGCCCCATTTACATGAGTATTAGCCTTAGATTTCTAACGTTGTTCATATCCAATACCTTTTAGTTGGTCTTAGACTTCAAATTTATGGGTAATAGACTTTTCCCCCAAAAATGATTGAACTTGGTTTTTGGAGGGGGTGTTAGCCTTGGATTTTCGGACAAATTGGTCCTGACTTCACGAGCCCCATTTTAAATGAGTATTAGCCTTAGATTTCTAACCTTGTTCATATCCAATACCTTTTAGTTGGTATTAGACTTCAAATTTATGGGTAATAGACTTTTCCCCCAAAAAATGATTGAACTTGGTTTTTGGAGGGGGTGTTAGCCTTGGATTTTCTGACAAATTGGTCCCGACTTCACGAGCCCCCATTTTAAATGAGTATTAGCCTTAGATTTCTAACCTTGTTCATATCCAATCCCTTTTAGTTGGTATTAGACTTCAAATTTATGGGTAATAGAGTTTTCCCCCCAAAATGATAGAACTTGGTTTTTGGAGGAGGTGTTAGACTTGGATTTTCAGACAAATTGATCATAACTCCACGAGCCCCCATTTACATGAGTATTAGAATTAGATTTCTAACCTTGTTCATATCCATGCCCTTTTAGTTGGTATTAGACTTCAAATTTATAGGTAATAGACTTTTCCCCCCCAAAAATGATAGAACTTGGTTTTTGGAGGGGGTGTTAGCCTTGGATTTTCGGACAAATTGGTCCTGACTTCACGAGCCTCATTTTAAATGAGTATTAACCTTATATTTCTAACCTTGTTCATATCCAATACCTTTTAGTTGGTATTAGACTTCAAATTTATGGGTAATAGACTTTTCCCCCCAAAAATGATTGAACTTGGTTTTTGGAGGGGGTGTTAGCCTTGGATTTTCGGACAAATTGGTCCTGACTTCAAGAGCCCCATTTTAAATGAGTATTAGCCTTAGATTTCTAACCTTGTTCATATCCAATCGCTTTTAGTTGGTATTAGACTTCAAATTTATGGGTAATAGACTTTTCCCCCCAAAAATGATAGAACTTGGTTTTTTGGAGGGGGTGTTTGCCTTGGATTTTCGGACAAATTGGTCCCTGACTCGACGAGCCCCAGTTTTAAATGAGTATTAGACTTAGATTTCTAACCTTGTTCATATCCAATCCCTTTTTAGTTGGTATTAGACTTCAAATTTATGGGTAATAGACTTTTCCCCCCCAAAAATGATAGAACTTGGTTTTTGGAGGGGGTGTTAGCCTTGGATTTTCGGGACAAATTGATCATGACTCCACGAGCCCCATTTACATGAGTATTAGCCTTAGATTTCTAACCTTGTTCATATCCAATACCTTTTAGTTGGTATTAGACTTAAAATTTATGGGTACTAGACTTTTCCCCCCCAAAAATGATAGAACTTGGTTTTTGGAGGGGGTGTTAGCCTTGGATTTTCGGACAAATTGGTTCTGGCTCGACGAGCCCCATTTTAAATGAGTATTAGCCTTAGATTTCTAACCTTCTTCATATCCAATCCCTTATTGTTGGTATTAGACTTCAAATTTATGGGTAATAGAGTTTACCCCCCAAAATGATAGAACTTGGTTTTTGGAGGAGGTGTTAGCCTTGGACTTTCGGACAAATTGATCATAACTCCACGAGCCCCATTTACATGAGTATTAGACTTAGATTTCTAACCTTGTTCATATCCATGCCCTTTTATTTGGTATTAGACTTCAAATTTATGGGTAATAGACTTTCCCCCCAAAAATGATTGAACTTGGTTTTTAGAGGGGGTGTTAGCCTTGGATTTTCGGACAAATTGGTCCTGACTTCACGAGCCCCATTTTAAATGAGTATTAGCCTTAGATTTCTAACCTTGTTCATATCCAATCGCTTTTAGTTGGTATTAGACTTCAAATTTATGGGTAATAGACTTTTCCCCCCCAAAAATGATAGAACTTGGTTTTTGGAGGGGGTGTTAGCCTTGGATTTTCGTGACAAATTGGTCCCCGACTCGACGAGCCCCAGTTTAAATGAGTATTAGACTTAGATTTCTAACCTTGTTCATATCCAATCCCTTTTTGTTGGTATTAGACTTCAAATTTATGGGTAATAGACTTTTCCCCCCAAAATGATAGAACTTGGTTTTTGGAGGGGGTGTTAGCCTTGGATTTTCAGACAAATTGATCATGCCTCCACGAGCCCCATTTACATGAGTATTAGCCTTAGATTTCTAACGTTGTTCATATCCAATACCTTTTAGTTGGTCTTAGACTTCAAATTTATGGGTAATAGACTTTTCCCCCCCAAAAAATGATTGAACTTGGTTTTTGGAGGGGGTGTTAGCCTTGGATTTTCGGACAAATTGGTCCTGACTTCACGAGCCCCATTTTAAATGAGTATTAGCCTTAGATTTCTAACCTTGTTCATATCCAATACCTTTTAGTTGGTATTAGACTTCAAATTTATGGGTAATAGACTTTTCCCCCAAAAATGATTGAACTTGGTTTTTGGAGGGGGTGTTAGCCTTGGATTTTCGGACAAATTGGTCCTGACTTCACGAGCCCCATTTTAAATGAGTATTAGCCTTAGATTTCTAACCTTGTTCATATCCAATCCCTTTTAGTTGGTATTAGACTTCAAATTTATGGGTAATAGAGTTTTCCCCCCAAAATGATAGAACTTGGTTTTTGGAGGAGGTGTTAGACTTGGATTTTCAGACAAATTGATCATAACTCCACGAGCCCCATTTACATGAGTATTAGAATTAGATTTCTAACCTTGTTCATATCCATGCCCTTTTAGTTGGTATTAGACTTCAAATTTATAGGTAATAGACTTTTCCCCCCAAAATGATAGAACTTGGTTTTTGGAGGGGGTGTTAGCCTTGGATTTTCGGACAAATTGGTCCTGACTTCACGAGCCTCATTTTAAATGAGTATTAACCTTATATTTCTAACCTTGTTCATATCCAATACCTTTTAGTTGGTATTAGACTTCAAATTTATGGGTAATAGACTTTTCCCCCAAAAATGATTGAACTTGGTTTTTGGAGGGGGTGTTAGCCTTGGATTTTCGGACAAATTGGTCCTGACTTCAAGAGCCCCATTTTAAATGAGTATTAGCCTTAGATTTCTAACCTTGTTCATATCCAATCGCTTTTAGTTGGTATTAGACTTCAAATTTATGGGTAATAGACTTTTCCCCCCAAAATGATAGAACTTGGTTTTTGGAGGGGGTGTTTGCCTTGGATTTTCAGACAAATTGGTCCTGACTCGACGAGCCCCAGTTTAAATGAGTATTAGACTTAGATTTCTAACCTTGTTCATATCCAATCCCTTTTTGTTGGTATTAGACTTCAAATTTATGGGTAATAGACTTTTCCCCCCAAAATGATAGAACTTGGTTTTTGGAGGGGGTGTTAGCCTTGGATTTTCGGACAAATTGATCATGACTCCACGAGCCCCATTTACATGAGTATTAGCCTTAGATTTCTAACCTTGTTCATATCCAATACCTTTTAGTTGGTATTAGACTTAAAATTTATGGGTACTAGACTTTCCCCCCCAAAAATGATAGAACTTGGTTTTTGGAGGGGGTGTTAGCCTTGGATTTTCTGGACAAATTGGTTCCCGACTCGACGAGCCCCATTTTAAATGAGTATTAGCCTTAGATTTCTAACCTTCTTCATATCCAATCCCTTATTGTTGGTATTAGACTTCAAATTTATGGGTAATAGACTTTTCCCCCCCAAAAAATGATTGAACTTGGTTTTTAGAGGGGATGTTAGCCTTGGATTTTCTGACAAATTGGTCCTGACTTTACGAGCCCCATTTTAAATGAGTATTAGCCTTAGATTTCTAACCTTGTTCATATCCAATACCTTTTAGTTGGTATTAGACTTCAAATTTATGGGTAATAGAGTTTTCCCCCCAAAATGATAGAACTTGGTTTTTGGAGGAGGTGTTAGCCTTGGACTTTCGGACAAATTGATCATAACTCCACGAGCCCCATTTACATGAGTATTAGAATTAGATTTCTAACCTTGTTCATATCCATGCCCTTTTAGTTGGTATTAGACTTCAAATTTATAGGTAATAGACTTTTCCCCCTAAAATGATAGAACTTGGTTTTTGGAGGGGGTGTTAGCCTTGGATTTTCGGACAAATTGGTCCTGACTTCACGAGCCTCATTTTAAATGAGTATTAGCCTTATATTTCTAACCTTGTTCATATCCAATACCTTTTAGTTGGTATTAGACTTCAAATTTATGGGTAATAGACTTTTCCCCAAAAATGATTGAACTTGGTTTTTGGAGGGGGTGTTAGCCTTGGATTTTCGGACAAATTGGTCCTGACTTCAAGAGCCCCATTTTAAATGAGTATTAGCCTTAGATTTCTAACCTTGTTCATATCCAATCGCTTTTAGTTGGTATTAGACTTCAAATTTATGGGTAATAGACTTTTCCCCCCAAAATGATAGAACTTGGTTTTTGGAGGGGGTGTTTGCCTTGGATTTTCAGACAAATTGGTCCTGACTCGACGAGCCCCAGTTTAAATGAGTATTAGACTTAGATTTCTAACCTTGTTCATATCCAATCCCTTTTTGTTGGTATTAGACTTCAAATTTATGGGTAATAGACTTTTCCCCCCAAAATGATAGAACTTGGTTTTTGGAGGGGGTGTTAGCCTTGGATTTTCAGACAAATTGATCATGACTCCACGAGCCCCATTTACATGAGTATTAGCCTTAGATTTCTAACCTTGTTCATATCCAATACCTTTTAGTTGGTATTAGACTTAAAATTTATGGGTACTAGACTTTCCCCCCCAAAATGATAGAACTTGGTTTTTGGAGGGGGTGTTAGCCTTGGATTTTCGGACAAATTGGTTCTGGCTCGACGAGCCCCATTTTAAATGAGTATTAGCCTTAGATTTCTAACCTTCTTCATATCCAATCCCTTATTGTTGGTATTAGACTTCAAATTTATGGGTAATAGACTTTCCCCCCAAAAATGATTGAACTTGGTTTTTAGAGGGGATGTTAGCCTTGGATTTTCGGACAAATTGGTCCTGACTTTACGAGCCCCATTTTAAATGAGTATTAGCCTTAGATTTCTAACCTTGTTCATATCCAATACCTTTTAGTTGGTATTAGACTTCAAATTTATGGGTAATAGAGTTTTCCCCCCAAAATGATAGAACTTGGTTTTTGGAGGAGGTGTTAGCCTTGGACTTTCGGACAAATTGATCATAACTCCACGAGCCCCATTTACATGAGTATTAGAATTAGATTTCTAACCTTGTTCATATCCATGCCCTTTTAGTTGGTATTAGACTTCAAATTTATGGGTAGTAGAGTTTTCCCCCCAAAATTATAGAACTTGGTTTTTGGAGGGGGTGTTAGCCTTGGATTTTCGGACAAATTGATCATGACTCCACGAGCCCCATTTACATGAGTATTAGCCGTAGATTTCTAACCTTGTTCATTTCAAAGACCTTTTAGTTTGTATTAGCCTTCAAATTTATAGGTAATAGACTTTTCCCCCCAAAATGATAGAACTTCGTTTTTAGAGGGGGTGTTAGCCTTGGATTTTCGGACAAATTGGTCCTGACTGCACAAGCCCCATTTTAAATGAGTATTAGCCTTATATTTCTAACCTTGTTCATATCCAATACCTTTTAGTTGGTATTAGACTTCAAATTTATGGGTAATAGACTTTCCCCCCAAAAATGATTGAACATGGTTTTTAGAGGGGGTGTTAGCCTTGGATTTTCGGACAAATTGGTCCTGACTTCACGAGCCCCATTTTAAATGAGTATTAGCCTTAGATTTCTAACCTTGCTCATATCCAATCCGTTTTAGTTGGTATTAGACTTCAAATTTATGGGTAATAGAGTTTTCCCCCTAAAATGATAGAACTTGGTTTTTGGAGGGGGTGTTAGCCTTGGATTTTCGGACAAATTGGTCCTGACTGCACGAGCCCCATTTTAAATGAGTATTAGCCTTAGATTTCTAACCTTGTTCATATCCAATAACTTTTAGTTGGTATTAGACTTCAAATTTATGCGTAATAGACTTTCCCCCCCAAAATGATAGAACTTGGTTTTTGGAGGGGGTGTTAGCCTTGGATTTTCAGACAAATTGGTCCTGACTCGACGAGCCCCATTTTAAATGAGTATTAGACTTAGATTTCTAACCTTGTTCATATCCAATCCCTTTTTGTTGGTATTAGACTTCAAATTTATGGGTAATAGACTTTTCCCCCCAAAATGATAGAACTTGGTTTTTGGAGGGGGTGTTAGCCTTGGATTTTCAGACAAATTGATCATGACTCCACGAGCCCCATTTACATGAGTATTAGCCTTAGATTTCTAACCTTGTTCATATCCATGCCCTTTTAGTTGGTATTATACTTCAAATTTATGGGTAATAGACTTTCCCCCCAAAAATGATTGAACTTGGTTTTTAGAGGGGGTGTTAGCCTTGGATTTTCGGACAAATTGGTCCTGACTTCACGAGCCCCATTTTAAATGAGTATTAGCCTTAGATTTCTAACCTTGTTCATATCCAATCGCTTTTAGTTGGTATTAGACTTCAAATTTATGGGTAATAGACTTTCCCCCCAAAAATGATTGAACTTGGTTTTTAGAGGGGATGTTAGCCTTGGATTTTCGGACAAATTGGTCCTGACTTCACGAGCCCCATTTTAAATGAGTATTAGCCTTAGATTTCTAACCTTGTTCATATCCAATACCTTTTAGTTGGTATTAGACTTCAAATTTATGGGTAATAGAGTTTTCCCCCCAAAATGATAGAACTTGGTTTTTGGAGGAGGTGTTAGCCTTGGACTTTCGGACAAATTGATCATAACTCCACGAGCCCCATTTACATGAGTATTAGACTTAGATTTCTAACCTTGTTCATATCCATGCCCTTTTAGTTGGTATTAGACTTCAAATTTATGGGTAATAGACTTTCCCCCCAAAAATGATTGAACTTGGTTTTTAGAGGGGGTGTTAGCCTTGGATTTTCGGACAAATTGGTCCTGACTTCACGAGCCCCATTTTAAATGAGTATTAGCCTTAGATTTCTAACCTTGTTCATATCCAATCGCTTTTAGTTGGTATTAGACTTCAAATTTATGGGTAATAGACTTTTCCCCCCAAAATGATAGAACTTGGTTTTTGGAGGGGGTGTTAGCCTTGGATTTTCAGACAAATTGGTCCTGACTCGACGAGCCCCAGTTTAAATGAGTATTAGACTTAGATTTCTAACCTTGTTCATATCCAATCCCTTTTTGTTGGTATTAGACTTCAAATTTATGGGTAATAGACTTTTCCCCCCAAAATGATAGAACTTGGTTTTTGGAGGGGGTGTTAGCCTTGGATTTTCAGACAAATTGATCATGACTCCACGAGCCCCATTTACATGAGTATTAGCCTTAGATTTCTAACCTTGTTCATATCCAATACCTTTTAGTTGGTATTAGACTTAAAATTTATGGGTACTAGACTTTCCCCCCCAAAATGATAGAACTTGGTTTTTGGAGGGGGTGTTAGCCTTGGATTTTCGGACAAATTGGTTCTGGCTCGACGAGCCCCATTTTAAATGAGTATTAGCCTTAGATTTCTAACCTTCTTCATATCCAATCCCTTATTGTTGGTATTAGACTTCAAATTTATGGGTAATAGACTTTTCCCCCAAAAATGATTGAACTTGGTTTTTGGAGGGGGTGTTAGCCTTGGATTTTCGGACAAATTGGTCCTGACTTCACGAGCCCCATTTTAAATGAGTATTAGCCTTAGATTTCTAACCTTGTTCATATCCAATCCCTTTTAGATGGTATTAGACTTCAAATTTATGGGTAATAGACTTTTCCCCCAAACATGATTGAACTTTGTGTTTGGAGGGGGTGTTTGCCTTGGATTTTCTGACAAATTGGTCCTGACTCGATGAGCCCCATTTTAAATGAGTATTAGCCTTAGATTTCTAACCTTCTTCATATCCAATCCCTTATTGTTGGTATTAGACTTCAAATTTATGGGTAATAGACTTTTCCCCCAAAAATGATTGAACTTGGTTTTTGGAGGGGGTGTTAGCCTTGGATTTTCGGACAAATTGGTCCTGACTCCACGAGCCTCATTTTAAATGAGTATTAGACTTAGATTTCTAACCTTGTTCATATCTAATACCTTTTAGTTGGTATCAGACTTCAAATTTATGGGTAATAGACTTTTCCCCCAAAAATGATTGAACTTGGTTTTTGGAGGGGGTGTTAGCCTTTGATTTTCGGACAAATTGGTCCTGACTGCACGAGCCCCATTTTAAATTAGTATTAGCCTTAGATTTCTAACCTTGTTCATATCCAATCCCTTTTAGTTGGTATTAGACTTCAAATTTATGGGTAATAGACTTTCCCCCCCAAAATGATAGAACTTGGTTTTTGGAGGGGGTGTTAGCCTTGGATTTTCGGACAAATTGGTCCCCGACTTCCACGAGCCCCATTTTAAATGAGTATTAGCCTTAGATTTCTAACCTTGTTCATATCCAATACCTTTTAGTTGGTATTAGACTTCAAATTTATGGGTAATAGACTTTTCCCCCAAAAAATGATTGAACTTGGTTTTTTGGAGGGGGTGTTAGCCTTGGATTTTCGGACAAATTGGTCCCTGACTTCACGAGCCCCATTTTAAATGAGTATTAGCCTTAGATTTCTAACCTTGTTCATATCCAATACCTTTTAGTTGGTATTAGACTTCAAATTTATGGGTAATAGACTTTTCCCCCAAAAAAAGATTGAACTTGGTTTTTGGAGGGGGTGTTAGCCTTGGATTTTCGGACAAATTGGTCCCGACTTCACGAGCCCCATTTTAAATGAGTATTAGCCTTAGATTTCTAACCTTGTTCATATCCAATACCTTTTAGTTGGTATTAGACTTCAAATTTATGGGTAATAGACTTTTCCCCCAAAAATGATTGAACTTGGTTTTTGGAGGGGGTGTTAGCCTTGGATTTTCGGACAAATTGGTCCTGACTTCACGAGCCCCATTTTAAATGAGTATTAGCCTTAGATTTCTAACCTTGTTCATATCCAATCCCTTTTAGTTGGTATTAGACTTCAAATTTATGGGTAATAGAGTTTTCCCCCCAAAATGATAGAACTTGGTTTTTGGAGGAGGTGTTAGCCTTGGATTTTCAGACAAATTGATCATGACTCCACGAGCCCCATTTACATGAGTATTAGAATTAGATTTCTAACCTTGTTCATATCCATGCCCTTTTATTTGGTATTAGACTTCAAATTTATAGGTAATAGACTTTTCCCCCCAAAATGATAGAACTTGGTTTTTGGAGGGGGTGTTAGCCTTGGATTTTCGGACAAATTGGTCCTGACTTCACGAGCCGCATTTTAAATGAGTATTAGCCTTATATTTCTAACCTTGTTCATATCCAATACCTTTTAGTTGGTATTAGACTTCAAATTTATGGGTAATAGACTTTTCCCCCCAAAATGATAGAACTTGGTTTTTGGAGGGGGTGTTAGCCTTGGATTTCAGACAAATTGGTCCTGACTTGACGAGCCCCATTTTAAATGAGTATTAGCCTTATATTTGTAACATTTTTCATATCCAATTCCTTTTAGTTGGTATTAGACTTCAAATTTATGGGTAATAGACTTTTCCCCCAAACATGATTGAACTTGGTTTTTGGAGGGGGTGTTAGCCTTGGATTTTCGGACAAATTGGTCCTGTCTCGACGAGCCCCATTTTAAATGAGTATTAGACTTAGATTTCAAACCTTGTTCATATCCAATACCTTTTAGTTGGTCTTAGACTTCAAATTTATGGGTAATAGACTTTTCCCCCAAAAATGATTGAACTTGGTTTTTGGAGGGGGTGTTAGCCTTGGATTTTCGGACAAATTGGTCCTGACTTCACGAGCCCCATTTTAAATGAGTATTAGCCTTAGATTTCTAACCTTGTTCATATCCAATACCTTTTAGTTGGTATTAGACTTCAAATTTATGGGTAATAGACTTTTCCCCCAAAAATGATTGAACTTGGTTTTTGGAGGGGGTGTTAGCCTTGGATTTTCGGACAAATTGGTCCTGACTTCACGAGCCCCATTTTAAATGAGTATTAGCCTTAGATTTCTTACCTTGTTCATTTCCAATCCCTTTTAGTTGGTATTAGACTTCAAATTTATGGGTAATAAAGTTTTCCCCCCAAAATGATAGAACTTGGTTTTTGGAGGGGGTGTTAGCCTTGGATTTTTGGACAAATTGATCATGACTCCACGAGCCCCATTTACATGAGTATTAGCCTTAGATTTCTAACCTTGTTCATATCCAAGCCCTTTTAGTTTGTATTAGCCTTCAAATTTATAGGTAATAGACCTTTCCCCCCAAAATGATAGAACTTGGTTTTTAGAGGGGGTGTTAGCCTTGGGTTTTCGGACAAATTGGTCCTGACTTCACGAGCCCCATTTTAAATGAGTATTAGCCTTAGATTTCTAACCTTGTTCATATCCAATACCTTTTAGTTGGTATTAGACTTCAAATTTATGGGTAATAGACTTTTCCCCCAAAAATGATTGAACTTGGTTTTTGGAGGGGGTGTTAGCCTTGGATTTTCGGACAAATTGGTCCTGACTTCACGAGCCCCATTTTAAATGAGTATTAGCCTTAGATTTCTAACCTTTTTCATATCCAATCCCTTTTAGTTGGTATTAGACTTCAAATTTATGGGTAATAGAGTTTTCCCCCCAAAATGATAGAACTTGGTTTTTGGAGGAGGTGTTAGACTTGGATTTTCGGACAAATTGATCATAACTACACGAGCCCCATTTACATGAGTATTAGAATTAGATTTCTAACCTTGTTCATATCCATGCCCTTTTAGTTGGTATTAGACTTCAAATTTATAGGTAATAGACTTTTCCCCCCAAAATGATAGAACTTGGTTTTTGGAGGGGGTGTTAGCCTTGGATTTTCGGACAAATTGGTCCTGACTTCACGAGCCTCATTTTAAATGAGTATTAGCCTTATATTTCTAACCTTGTTCATATCCAATACCTTTTAGTTGGTATTAGACTTCAAATTTATGGGTAATAGACTTTTTCCCCAAAAATGATTGAACTTGGTTTTTGGAGGGGGTGTTAGCCTTGGATTTTCGGACAAATTGGTCCTGACTTCAAGAGCCCCATTTTAAATGAGTATTAGCCTTAGATTTCTAACCTTGTTCATATCCAATCCCTTTTAGTTGGTATTAGACTTCAAATTTATGGGTAGTAGAGTTTTCCCCCCAAAATTATAGAACTTGGTTTTTGGAGGGGGTGTTAGCCTTGGATTTTCGGACAAATTGATCATGACTCCACGAGCCCCATTTACATGAGTATTAGCCGTAGATTTCTAACCTTGTTCATTTCAAAGACCTTTTAGTTTGTATTAGCCTTCAAATTTCTAGGTAATAGACTTTTCCCCCCAAAATGATAGAACTTCGTTTTTAGAGGGGGTGTTAGCCTTGGATTTTCGGACAAATTGGTCCTGACTGCACGAGCCCCATTTTAAATGAGTATTAGCCTTATATTTCTAACCTTGTTCATATCCAATACCTTTTAGTTGGTATTAGACTTCAAATTTATGGGTAATAGACTTTCCCCCCAAAAATGATTGAACTTGGTTTTTAGAGGGGGTGTTAGCCTTGGATTTTCGGACAAATTGGTCCTGACTTCACGAGCCCCATTTTAAATGAGTATTAGCCTTAGATTTCTAACCTTGTTCATATCCAATAACTTTTAGTTGGAATTAGACTTCAAATTTATGGGTAATAGACTTTCCCCCCCAAAATGATAGAACTTGGTTTTTGGAGGGGGTGTTAGCCTTGGATTTTCACACAAATTGGTCCTGACTCGACGAGCCCCATTTTAAATGAGTATTAGACTTAGATTTCTAACCTTGTTCATATTCAATCCCTTTTTGTTGGTATTAGACTTCAAATTTATGGGTAATAGACTTTTCCCCCCAAAATGATAGAACTTGGTTTTTGGAGGGGGTGTTAGCCTTGGATTTTCAGACAAATTGATCATGACTCCACGAGCCCCATTTACATGAGTATTAGCCTTAGATTTCTAACCTTGTTCATATCCATGCCCTTTTAGTTGGTATTAGACTTCACATTTATGGGTAATAGACTTTCAACCCAAAAATGATTGAACTTGGTTTTTAGAGGGGGTGTTAGCCTTGGATTTTCGGACAAATTGGTCCTGACTTCACGAGCCCCATTTTAAATGAGTATTAGCCTTAGATTGATAACCTTGTTCATATCCAATCCCTTTTAGTTGGTATTAGACTTCAAATTTATGGGTAGTAGAGTTTTCCCCCCAAAATTATAGAACTTGGTTTTTGGAGGGGGTGTTAGCCTTGGATTTTCGGACAAATTGATCATGACTCCACGAGCCCCATTTACATGAGTATTAGCCGTAGTTTTCTAACCTTGTTCATTTCAAAGACCTTTTAGTTTGTATTAGCCTTCAAATTTCTAGGTAATAGACTTTTCCCCCCAAAATGATAGAACTTCGTTTTTAGAGGGGGTGTTAGCCTTGGATTTTCGGACAAATTGGTCCTGACTGCACGAGCCCCATTTTAAATGAGTATTAGCCTTAGATTTCTAACCTTGTTCATATCCAATACCTTTTAGTTGGTATTAGACTTCAAATTTATGGGTAATAGACTTTCCCCCCAAAAATGATTGAACTTGGTTTTTAGAGGGGGTGTTAGCCTTGGATTTTCGGACAAATTGGTCCTGACTTCACGAGCCCCATTTTAAATGAGTATTAGCCTTAGATTTCTAACCTTGTTCATATCCAATAACTTTTAGTTGGAATTAGACTTCAAATTTATGGGTAATAGACTTTCCCCCCCAAAATGATAGAACTTGGTTTTTGGAGGGGGTGTTAGCCTTGGATTTTCACACAAATTGGTCCTGACTCGACGAGCCCCATTTTAAATGAGTATTAGACTTAGATTTCTAACCTTGTTCATATTCAATCCCTTTTTGTTGGTATTAGACTTCAAATTTATGGGTAATAGACTTTTCCCCCCAAAATGATAGAACTTGGTTTTTGGAGGGGGTGTTAGCCTTGGATTTTCAGACAAATTGATCATGACTCCACGAGCCCCATTTACATGAGTATTAGCCTTAGATTTCTAACCTTGTTCATATCCATGCCCTTTTAGTTGGTATTAGACTTCACATTTATGGGTAATAGACTTTCCCCCCAAAAATGATTGAACTTGGTTTTTAGAGGGGGTGTTAGCCTTGGATTTTCGGACAAATTGGTCCTGACTTCACGAGCCCCATTTTAAATGAGTATTAGCCTTAGATTTCTAACCTTGTTCATATCCAATCGCTTTTAGTTGGTATTAGACTTCAAATTTATGGGTAATAGACTTTCCCCCCAAAAATGATTGAACTTGGTTTTTCGAGGGGATGTTAGCCTTGGATTTTCGGACAAATTGGTCCTGACTTCACGAGCCCCATTTTAAATGAGTATTAGCCTTAGATTTCTAACCTTGTTCATATCCAATACCTTTTAGTTGGTATTAGACTTCAAATTTATGGGTAATAGAGTTTTCCCCCCAAAATGATAGAACTTGGTTTTTGGAGGAGGTGTTAGCCTTGGACTTTCGGACAAATTGATCATAACTCCACGAGCCCCATTTACATGAGTATTAGACTTAGATTTCTAACCTTGTTCATATCCATGCCCTTTTAGTTGGTATTAGACTTCAAATTTATGGGTAATAGACTTTCCCCCCAAAAATGATTGAACTTGGTTTTTAGAGGGGGTGTTAGCCTTGGATTTTCGGACAAATTGGTCCTGACTTCACGAGCCCCATTTTAAATGAGTATTAGCCTTAGATTTCTAACCTTGTTCATATCCAATAACTTTTAGTTGGAATTAGACTTCAAATTTATGGGTAATAGACTTTCCCCCCCAAAATGATAGAACTTGGTTTTTGGAGGGGGTGTTAGCCTTGGATTTTCACACAAATTGGTCCTGACTCGACGAGCCCCATTTTAAATGAGTATTAGACTTAGATTTCTAACCTTGTTCATATCCAATCCCTTTTTGTTGGTATTAGACTTCAAATTTATGGGTAATAGACTTTTCCCCCCAAAAATGATAGAACTTGGTTTTTGGAGGGGGTGTTAGCCTTGGATTTTCAGACAAATTGATCATGACTCCACGAGCCCCATTTACATGAGTATTAGCCTTAGATTTCTAACCTTGTTCATATCCAATACCTTTTAGTTGGTATTAGACTTCAAATTTATGGGTAATAGACTTTTCCCCCCAAAAATGATTGAACTTGGTTTTTGGAGGGGGTGTTAGCCTTGGATTTTCGGACAAATTGGTCCCCGACTTCACGAGCCCCATTTTAAATGAGTATTAGCCTTAGATTTCTAACCTTGTTCATATCCAATACCTTTTAGTTGGTATTAGACTTCAAATTTATGGGTAATAGAGTTTTCCCCCCAAAAATGATAGAACTTGGTTTTTGGAGGAGGTGTTAGCCTTGGACTTTTCGGACAAATTGATCATAACTCCACGAGCCCCATTTACATGAGTATTAGACTTAGATTTCTAACCTTGTTCATATCCATGCCCTTTTAGTTGGTATTAGACTTCAAATTTATGGGTAATAGACTTTCCCCCCAAAAATGATTGAACTTGGTTTTTAGAGGGGGTGTTAGCCTTGGATTTTCGGACAAATTGGTCCTGACTTCACGAGCCCCATTTTAAATGAGTATTAGCCTTAGATTTCTAACCTTGTTCATATCCAATAACTTTTAGTTGGAATTAGACTTCAAATTTATGGGTAATAGACTTTCCCCCCCAAAATGATAGAACTTGGTTTTTGGAGGGGGTGTTAGCCTTGGATTTTCACACAAATTGGTCCTGACTCGACGAGCCCCATTTTAAATGAGTATTAGACTTAGATTTCTAACCTTGTTCATATTCAATCCCTTTTTGTTGGTATTAGACTTCAAATTTATGGGTAATAGACTTTTCCCCCCAAAATGATAGAACTTGGTTTTTGGAGGGGGTGTTAGCCTTGGATTTTCAGACAAATTGATCATGACTCCACGAGCCCCATTTACATGAGTATTAGCCTTAGATTTCTAACCTTGTTCATATCCATGCCCTTTTAGTTGGTATTAGACTTCACATTTATGGGTAATAGACTTTCCCCCCAAAAATGATTGAACTTGGTTTTTAGAGGGGGTGTTAGCCTTGGATTTTCGGACAAATTGGTCCTGACTTCACGAGCCCCATTTTAAATGAGTATTAGCCTTAGATTTCTAACCTTGTTCATATCCAATCGCTTTTAGTTGGTATTAGACTTCAAATTTATGGGTAATAGACTTTCCCCCCAAAAATGATTGAACTTGGTTTTTCGAGGGGATGTTAGCCTTGGATTTTCGGACAAATTGGTCCTGACTTCACGAGCCCCATTTTAAATGAGTATTAGCCTTAGATTTCTAACCTTGTTCATATCCAATACCTTTTAGTTGGTATTAGACTTCAAATTTATGGGTAATAGAGTTTTCCCCCCAAAATGATAGAACTTGGTTTTTGGAGGAGGTGTTAGCCTTGGACTTTCGGACAAATTGATCATAACTCCACGAGCCCCATTTACATGAGTATTAGACTTAGATTTCTAACCTTGTTCATATCCATGCCCTTTTAGTTGGTATTAGACTTCAAATTTATGGGTAATAGACTTTCCCCCCAAAAATGATTGAACTTGGTTTTTAGAGGGGGTGTTAGCCTTGGATTTTCGGACAAATTGGTCCTGACTTCACGAGCCCCATTTTAAATGAGTATTAGCCTTAGATTTCTAACCTTGTTCATATCCAATAACTTTTAGTTGGAATTAGACTTCAAATTTATGGGTAATAGACTTTCCCCCCCAAAATGATAGAACTTGGTTTTTGGAGGGGGTGTTAGCCTTGGATTTTCACACAAATTGGTCCTGACTCGACGAGCCCCATTTTAAATGAGTATTAGACTTAGATTTCTAACCTTGTTCATATCCAATCCCTTTTTGTTGGTATTAGACTTCAAATTTATGGGTAATAGACTTTTCCCCCCAAAATGATAGAACTTGGTTTTTGGAGGGGGTGTTAGCCTTGGATTTTCAGACAAATTGATCATGACTCCACGAGCCCCATTTACATGAGTATTAGCCTTAGATTTCTAACCTTGTTCATATCCAATACCTTTTAGTTGGTATTAGACTTCAAATTTATGGGTAATAGACTTTTCCCCCAAAAATGATTGAACTTGGTTTTTGGAGGGGGTGTTAGCCTTGGATTTTCAGACAAATTGGTCCTGACTTCACGAGCCCCATTTTAAATGAGTATTAGCCTTAGATTTCTAACCTTGTTCATATCCAATACCTTTTAGTTGGTATTAGACTTCAAATTTATGGGTAATAGAGTTTTCCCCCCAAAATGATAGAACTTGGTTTTTGGAGGAGGTGTTAGCCTTGGACTTTCGGACAAATTGATCATAACTCCACGAGCCCCATTTACATGAGTATTAGACTTAGATTTCTAACCTTGTTCATATCCATGCCCTTTTAGTTGGTATTAGACTTCAAATTTATGGGTAATAGACTTTCCCCCCAAAAATGATTGAACTTGGTTTTTAGAGGGGGTGTTAGCCTTGGATTTTCGGACAAATTGGTCCTGACTTCACGAGCCCCATTTTAAATGAGTATTAGCCTTAGATTTCTAACCTTGTTCATATCCAATAACTTTTAGTTGGAATTAGACTTCAAATTTATGGGTAATAGACTTTCCCCCCCAAAATGATAGAACTTGGTTTTTGGAGGGGGTGTTAGCCTTGGATTTTCACACAAATTGGTCCCCGACTCGACGAGCCCCATTTTAAATGAGTATTAGACTTAGATTTCTAACCTTGTTCATATCCAATCCCTTTTTGTTGGTATTAGACTTCAAATTTATGGGTAATAGACTTTTCCCCCCAAAATGATAGAACTTGGTTTTTGGAGGGGGTGTTAGCCTTGGATTTTCGGACAAATTGATCATGACTCCACGAGCCCCATTTACATGAGTATTAGCCTTAGATTTCTAACCTTGTTCATATCCAATACCTTTTAGTTGGTATTAGACTTCAAATTTATGGGTAATAGACTTTTCCCCCCAAAATGATTGAACTTGGTTTTTGGAGGGGGTGTTAGCCTTGGATTTTCGGACAAATTGGTCCTGACTTCACGAGCCCCATTTTAAATGAGTATTAGCCTTAGATTTCTAACCTTGTTCATATCCAATACCTTTTAGTTGGTATTAGACTTCAAATTTATGGGTAATAGACTTTTCCCCCAAAAAATGATTGAACTTGGTTTTTGGAGGGGTGTTAGCCTTGGATTTTCGGACAAATTGGTCCTGACTTCACGAGCCCCATTTTAAATGAGTATTAGCCTTAGATTTCTAACCTTGTTCATATCCAATACCTTTTAGTTGGTATTAGACTTCAAATTTATGGGTAATAGACTTTTCCCCCAAAAAAGATTGAACTTGGTTTTTGGAGGGGGTGTTAGCCTTGGATTTTCGGACAAATTGGTCCTGACTTCACGAGCCCCATTTTAAATGAGTATTAGCCTTAGATTTCTAACCTTGTTCATATCCAATACCTTTTAGTTGGTATTAGACTTCAAATTTATGGGTAATAGACTTTTCCCCCCAAAATGATTGAACTTGGTTTTTGGAGGGGGTGTTAGCCTTGGATTTTCGGACAAATTGGTCCTGACTTCACGAGCCCCATTTTAAATGAGTATTAGCCTTAGATTTCTAACCTTGTTCATATCCAATCCCTTTTAGTTGGTATTAGACTTCAAATTTATGGGTAATAGAGTTTTCCCCCCAAAATGATAGAACTTGGTTTTTGGAGGAGGTGTTAGCCTTGGATTTTCAGACAAATTGATCATGACTCCACGAGCCCCATTTTAAATGAGTATTAGCCTTAGATTTCTAACCTTGTTCATATTCAATACCTTTTAGTTGGTATTAGACTTCAAATTTATGGGTAATAGACTTTTCCCCCAAAAATGATTGAACTTGGTTTTTGGAGGGGGTGTTAGCCTTGGATTTTCGGACAAATTGGTCCTGACTTCACGAGCCCCATTTTAAATGAGTATTAGCCTTAGATTTCTAACCTTGTTCATATCCAATCCCTTTTAGTTGGTATTAGACTTCAAATTTATGGGTAATAGACTTTTCCCCCAAAAATGATTGAACTTGGTTTTTGGAGGGGGTGTTAGCCTTGGATTTTCGGACAAATTGGTCCTGACTTCACGAGCCCCATTTTAAATGAGTATTAGCCTTAGATTTCTAACCTTGTTCATATCTAATACCTTTTAGTTGGTATTAGACTTCAAATTTATGGGTAATAGACTTTCCCCCCAAAAATGATTGAACTTGGTTTTTAGAGGGGGTGTTAGCCTTGGATTTTCGGACAAATTGGTCCTGACTTGACGAGCCCCATTTTAAATGAGTATTAGCCTTAGATTTCTAACCTTGTTCATATCGAATCCCTTTTAGTTGATATTAGACTTCAAATTTATGGGTAATAGAGTTTTCCCCCCAAAATGATAGAACTTGGTTTTTGGAGGAGGTGTTAGCCTTGGATTTTCGGACAAATTGATCATAACTCCACGAGCCCCATTTACATGAGTATTAGACTTAGATTTCTAACCTTGTTCATATCCATGCCCTTTTAGTTGGAATTAGACTTCAAATTTATGGGTAATAGACTTTTCCCCCCAAAATGATAGAACTTGGTTTTTGGAGGGGGTGTTAGCCTTGGATTTTCAGACAAATTGATCATGACTCCACGAGCCCCATTTACATGAGTGTTAGCCTTAGATTTCTAACCTTGTTCATATCCAATACCTTTTAGTTGGTATTAGACTTCAAATTTATGGGTAATAGACTTTTCCCCCAAAAATGATTGAACTTGGTTTTTTGAGGGGGTGTTAGCCTTAGATTTTCGGACAAATTGGTCCTGACTTCACGAGCCCCAGTTTAAATGAGTATTAGACTTAGATTTCTAACCTTGTTCATATCCAATCCCTTTTTGTTGGTATTAGACTTCAAATTTATGGGTAATAGACTTTTCCCCCCAAAATGATAGAACTTGGTTTTTGGAGGGGGTGTTAGCCTTGGATTTTCGGACAAATTGGTCCTGACTTCACGAGCCCCATTTTAAATGAGTATTAGCCTTATATTTCTAACCTTGTTCATATCCAATCCCTTTTAGTTGGTATTAGACTTCAAATTTATGGGTAATAGAGTTTTCCCCCCAAAATGATAGAACTTGGTATTTGGAGGAGGTGTTAGCCTTGGATTTTCGGACAAATTGATCATAACTCCACGAGCCCCATTTACATGAGTATTAGACTTAGATTTCTAACCTTGTTCATATCCATGCCCTTTTAATTGGTATTAGACTTCAAATTTATAGGTAATAGACTTTCCCCCCCAAAATGATAGAACTTGGTTTTTGGAGGGGGTGTTAGCCTTGGATTTTCGGACAAATTGGTCCTGACTTCACGAGCCCCATTTTAAATGAGTATTAGCCTTATATTTCTAACCTTGTTCATATCCATGCCCTTTTAGTTGGAATTAGACTTCAAATTTATGGGTAATAGACTTTTCCTCCCAAAATGATAGAACTTGGTTTTTGGAGGGGGTGTTAGCCTTGGATTTTCAGACAAATTGATCATGACTCCACGAGCCCCATTAAAATGAGTGTTAGCCTTAGATTTCTAACCTTGTTCATATCCAATACCTTTTAGTTGGTATTAGACTTCAAATTTATGGGTAATAGACTTTTCCCCCAAAAATGATTGAACTTGGTTTTTGGAGGGGGTGTTAGCCTTGGATTTTCGGACAAATTGGTCCTGACTTCACGAGCCCCATTTTAAATGAGTATTAGCCTTAGATTTCTAACCTTGTTCATATCCAATACCTTTTAGTTGGTATTAGACTTCAAATTTATGGGTAATAGACTTTCCCACCAAAAAAGATTGAACTTGGTTTTTAGAGGGGGTGTTAGCCTTGGATTTTCGGACAAATTGGTCCTGACTTGACGAGCCCCATTTTAAATGAGTATTAGCCTTAGATTTCTAACCTTGTTCATATCGAATCCCTTTTAGTTGATATTAGACTTCAAATTTATGGGTAATAGAGTTTTCCCCCCAAAATGATAGAACTTGGTTTTTGGAGGAGGTGTTAGCCTTGGATTTTCGGAAAAATTGATCATAACTCCACGAGCCCCATTTACATGAGTATTAGACTTAGATTTCTAACCTTGTTCATATCCATGCCCTTTTAGTTGGAATTAGACTTCAAATTTATGGGTAATAGACTTTTCCCCCCAAAATGATAGAACTTGGTTTTTGGAGGGGGTGTTAGCCTTGGATTTTCAGACAAATTGATCATGACTCCACGAGCCCCATTTACATGAGTGTTAGCCTTAGATTTCTAACCTTGTTCATATCCAATACCTTTTAGTTGGTATTAGACTTCAAATTTATGGGTAATAGACTTTTCCCCCAAAAATGATTGAACTTGGTTTTTGGAGGGGGTGTTAGCCTTAGATTTTCGAACAAATTGGTCCTGACTTCACGAGCCCCAGTTTAAATGAGTATTAGACTTAGATTTCTAACCTTGTTCATATCCAATCCCTTTTTGTTGGTATTAGACTTCAAATTTATGGGTAATAGACTTTTCCCCCCAAAATGATAGAACTTGGTTTTTGGAGGGGGTGTTAGCCTTGGATTTTCAGACAAATTGATCATGACTCCACGAGCCCCATTTACATGAGTATTAGCCTTAGATTTCTAACCTTGTTCACATCCAATACCTTTTAGTTGGTATTAGACTTCAAATTTATGGGTAATAGAGTTTTCCTCCCAAAATGATAGAACTTGGTTTTTGGAGGGGGTGTTAGCCTTGGATTTTCAGACAAATTGATCATGACTCCACGAGCCCCATTTACATGAGTATTAGCCTTAGATTTCTAACCTTGTTCATATCCAATACCTTTTAGTTGGTATTAGACTTCAAATTTATGGGTAATAGACTTTGCCCCCAAAAATGATTGAACTTGGTTTTTGGAGGGGGTGTTAGCCTTGGATTTTCGGACAAATTGGTCCTGACTTCACGAGCCCCATTTTAAATGAGTATTAGCCTTAGATTTCTAACCTTGTTCATATCCAATACCTTTTAGTTGGTATTAGACTTCAAATTTATGGGTAATAGAATTTTCCTCCAAAAATGATTGAACTTGGTTTTTGGAGGAGGTGTTAGCCTTGGATTTTCGGACAAATTGGTCCTGACTTCACGAGCCCCATTTTAAATGAGTATTAGCCTTATATTTCTAACCTTGTTCATATCCAATCCCTTTTAGTTGGTATTAGACTTCAAATTTATGGGTAATAGAGTTTTCCCCCCAAAATGATAGAACTTGGTTTTTGGAGGAGGTGTTAGCCTTGGATTTTCGGACAAATTGATCATAACTCCACGAGCCCCATTTACATGAGTATTAGACTTAGATTTCTAACCTTGTTCATATCCATGCCCTTTTAATTGGTATTAGACTTCAAATTTATAGGTAATAGACTTTTCCCCCCAAAATGATAGAACTTGGTTTTTGGAGGGGGTGTTAGCCTTGGATTTTCAGACAAATTGGTCCTGACTTCACGAGCCCCATTTTAAATGAGTATTAGCCTTAGATTTCTAACCTTGTTCATATCCAATACCTTTTAGTTGGTATTAGACTTCAAATTTATGGGTAATAGACTTTCCCCCAAAAAATGATTGAACTTGGTTTTTAGAGGGGGTGTTAGCCTTGGATTTTCGGACAAATTGGTCCTGACTTGACGAGCCCCATTTTAAATGAGTATTAGCCTTATATTTCTAACCTTGTTCATATCCAATCGCTTTTAGTTGGTATTAGATTTCAAATTTATGGGTAATAAACTTTTCCCCCCAAAATGATAGAACTTGGTTTTTGGAGGGGGTGTTAGCCTTGGATTTTCACACAAATTGGTCCTGACTCGACGAGCCCCAGTTTAAATGAGTATTAGACTTAGATTTCTAACCTTGTTCATATCCAATCCCTTTTTGTTGGTATTAGACTTCAAATTTATGGGTAATAGACTTTTCCCCCCAAAATGATAGAACTTGGTTTTTGGAGGGGGTGTTAGCCTTGGATTTTCAGACAAATTGATCATGACTCCACGAACCCCATTTACATGAGTATTAGCCTTAGATTTCTAATCTTGTTCATATCCAATACCTTTTAGTTGATATTAGACTTCAAATTTATGGGTAATAGACTTTCCCCCCAAAAATGATTGAACTTGGTTTTTGCAGGGGGTGTTAGCCTTGGATTTTCGGACAAATTGGTCCTGACTTGACGAGCCCCATTTTAAATGAGTATTAGCCTTAGATTTCTAACCTTGTTCATATCCAATCGCTTTTAGTTGGTATTAGACTTCAAATTTATTGGTAATAAACTTTTCCCCCCAAAATGATAGAACTTGGTTTTTGGAGGGGGTGTTAGCCTTGGATTTTCAGACAAATTGGTCCTGACTCGACGAGCCCCAGTTTAAATGAGTATTAGACTTAGATTTCTAATCTTGTTCATATCCAATCCCTTTTTGTTGGTATTAGACTTCAAATTTATGGGTAATAGACTTTCCCCCCCAAAATGATAGAACTTGGTTTTTGGAGGGGGTTTTAGCCTTGGATTTTCAGACAAATTGATCATGACTCCACGAGCCCCATTTACATGAGTATTAGCCTTAGATTTCTAACCTTGTTCATATCCAATACCTTTTAGTTGGTATTAGACTTCAAATTTATGGGTAATAGACTTTTCCCCCAAAAATGATTGAACTTGGTTTTTGGAGGGGGTGTTAGCCTTGGATTTTCGGACAAATTGGTCCTGACTTCACGAGCCCCATTTTAAATGAGTATTAGCCTTAGATTTCTAACCTTGTTCATATCTAATACCTTTTAGTTGGTATTAGACTTCAAATTTATGGGTAATAGACTTTTCCCCCAAAAATGATTGAACTTGGTTTTTGGAGGGGGTGTTAGCCTTGGATTTTCGGACAAATTGGCCCTGACTTCACGAGCCCCATTTTAAATGAGTATTAGCCTTAGATTTCTAACCTTGTTCATATCCAATACCTTTTAGTTGGTATTAGACTTCAAATTTATGGGTAATAGACTTTTCCCCCCAAAAAATGATTGAACTTGGTTTTTGCGAGGGGTGTTAGCCTTGGATTTTCTGACAAATTGGTCCCGACTTCACGAGCCCCATTTTAAATGAGTATTAGCCTTAGATTTCTAACCTTGTTCATATCCAATACCTTTTAGTTGGTATTAGACTTCAAATTTATGGGTAATAGACTTTTCCCCCAAAAATGATTGAACTTGGTTTTTGGAGGGGGTGTTAGCCTTGGATTTTCGGACAAATTGGTCCTGACTTCACGAGCCCCATTTTAAATGAGTATTAGCCTTATATTTCTAACCTTTTTCATATCGAATCCCTTTTAGTTGATATTAGACTTCAAATTTATGGGTAATAGAGTTTTCCCCCCAAAATGATAGAACTTGGTTTTTGGAGGGGGTGTTAGCCTTGGATTTTCAGACAAATTGATCATCACTCCACGAGCCCCATTTACATGAGTATTAGCCTTAGATTTCTAACCTTGTTCATATCCAATACCTTGTAGTTGGTATTAGACTTCAAATTTATGGGTAATAGACTTTTCCCCCAAAAATGATTGAACTTGGTTTTTGCAGGGGGTGTTAGCCTTGGATTTTCGGACAAATTGGTCCTGACTTGACGAGCCCCATTTTAAATGAGTATTAGCCTTAGATTTCTAACCTTGTTCATATCCAATCGCTTTTAGTTGGTATTAGACTTCAAATTTATGGGTAATAAACTTTTCCCCCCAAAATGATAGAATTTGGTTTTTGGAGGGGGTGTTAGCCTTGGATTTTCAGAGAAATTGGTCCTGACTCGACGAGCCCCAGTTTAAATGAGTATTAGACTTAGATTTCTAACCTTGTTCATATCCAATCCCTTTTTGTTGGTATTAGACTTCAAAATTTATGGGTAATAGACTTTCCCCCCCAAAATGATAGAACTTGGTTTTTGGAGGGGGTGTTAGCCTTGGATTTTCAGACAAATTGATCATGACTCCACGAGCCCCATTTCCATGAGTATTAGCCATAGATTTCTAACCTTGTTCATATCCAATACCTTTTAGTTGGTATTAGACTTCAAATTTATGGGTAATAGACTTTTCCCCCAAAAATGATTGAACTTGGTTTTTGGAGGGGGTGTTAGCCTTGGATTTTCGAGACTAATTGGTCCCGACTTCACGAGCCCCATTTTAAAATGAGTATTAGCCTTAGATTTCTAAACTTGTTCATATCCAATACCTTTTAGTTGGTATTAGACTTCAAATTTATGGGTAATAGACTTTTCCCCCAAAAATGATTGAACTTGGTTTTTGGAGGGGGTGTTAGCCTTGGATTTTCGGACAAATTGGTCCTGACTTCACGAGCCCCATTTTAAATGAGTATTAGCCTTAGATTTCTAACCTTGTTCATATCCAATACCTTTTAGTTGGTATTAGACTTCAAATTTATGGGTAATAGACTTTTCCCCCAAAAATGATTGAACTTGGTTTTTGGAGGGGGTGTTAGCCTTGGATTTTCGGACAAATTGATCATGACTCCACGAGCCCCATTTACATGAGTATTAGCCTTAGATTTCTAACCTTGTTCATATCCAATACCTTTTAGTTGGTATTAGACTTCAAATTTATGGGTAATAGACTTTTCCCCCAAAAATGATTGAACTTGGTTTTTGGAGGGGGTGTTAGCCTTGGATTTTCAGACTAATTGGTCCTGACTTCACGAGCCCCATTTTAAATGAGTATTAGCCTTAGATTTCTAAACTTGTTCATATCCAATACCTTTTAGTTGGTATTAGACTTCAAATTTATGGGTAATAGACTTTTCCCCCAAAAATGATTGAACTTGGTTTTTGGAGGGGGTGTTAGCCTTGGATTTTTCGGACAAATTGGTCCCTGACTTCACGAGCCCCCATTTTAAATGAGTATTAGCCTTAGATTTCTAACCTTGTTCATATCCAATACCCTTTAGTTGGTATTAGACTTCAAATTTATGGGTAATAGACTTTTCCCCCAAAAATGATTGAACTTGGTTTTTGGAGGGGGTGTTAGCCTTGGATTTTCGGACAAATTGGTCCTGACTTCACGAGCCCCATTTTAAATGAGTATTAGCCTTAGATTTCTAACCTTGTTCATATCCAATCCCTTTTAGATGGTATTAGACTTCAAATTTATGGGTAATAGAGTTTTCCCCCCAAAATGATAGAACTTGGTTTTTGGAGGAGGTGTTAGCCTTGGATTTTCGGACAAATTGATCATAACTCCACGAGCCCCATTTACATGAGTATTAGACTTAGATTTCTAACCTTGTTCATATCCATGCCCTTTTAGTTGGTATTAGACTTCAAATTTATAGGTAATAGACTTTTCCCCCCAAAAATGATAGAACTTGGTTTTTGGAGGGGGTGTTAGCCTTGGATTTTCGGACAAATTGGTCCTGACTTCACGAGCCCCATTTTAAATGAGTATTAGCCTTAGATTTCTAACCTTGTTCATATCCAATACCTTTTAGTTGGTATTAGACTTCAAATTTATGGGTAATAGACTTTTCCCCCAAAAAATGATTGAACTTGGTTTTTGCGGGGGGTGTTAGCCTTGGATTTTCGGACAAATTGGTCCCGACTTCACGAGCCCCATTTTAAATGAGTATTAGCCTTAGATTTCTAACCTTGTTCATATCCAATACCTTTTAGTTGGTATTAGACTTCAAATTTATGGGTAATAGACTTTTCCCCCAAAAAATGATTGAACTTGGTTTTTTGGAGGGGGTGTTAGCCTTGGATTTTCGGACAAATTGGTCCCGACTTCACGAGCCCCATTTTAAATGAGTATTAGCCTTAGATTTCTAACCTTGTTCATATCCAATACCTTTTAGTTGGTATTAGACTTCAAATTTATGGGTAATAGACTTTTCCCCCAAAAAATGATTGAACTTGGTTTTTGCGGGGGTGTTAGCCTTGGATTTTCGGACAAATTGGTCCTCACTTCACGAGCCCCCATTTTAAATGAGTATTAGCCATAGATTTCTAACCTTGTTAATATCCAATACCTTTTAGTTGGTATTAGACTTCAAATTTATGGGTAATAGACTTTTCCCCCAAAAATGATTGAACTTGGTTTTTGGAGGGGGTGTTAGCCTTGGATTTTCGGACAAATTGGTCCTGACTTCACGAGCCCCATTTTAAATGAGTATTAGCCTTAGATTTCTAACCTTGTTCATATCGAATCCCTTTTAGTTGATATTAGACTTCAAATTTATGGGTAATAGAGTTTTCCCCCCAAAATGATAGAACTTGGTTTTTGGAGGGGGTGTTAGCCTTGGATTTTCAGACAAATTGATCATGACTCCACGAGCCCCATTTACATGAGTATTAGCCTTAGATTTCTAACCTTGTTCATATCCAATACCTTTTAGTTGGTATTAGACTTCAAATTTATGGGTAATAGACTTTTCCCCCAAAAATGATTGAACTTGGTTTTTGGAGGGGGTGTTAGCCTTGGATTTTCGGACAAATTGGTCCTGACTTCACGAGCCCCATTTTAAATGAGTATTAGCCTTAGATTTCTAACCTTGTTCATATCCAATACCTTTTAGTTGGTATTAGACTTCAAATTTATGGGTAATAGACTTTTCCCCCAAAAATGATTGAACTTGGTTTTTGGAGGGGGTGTTAGCCTTGGATTTTCGGACAAATTGGTCCTGACTTCACGAGCCCCATTTTAAATGAGTATTAGCCTTATATTTCTAACCTTGTTCATATCCAATCCCTTTTAGTTGGTATTAGACTTCAAATTTATGGGTAATAGAGTTTTCCCCCCAAAATGATAGAACTTGGTTTTTGGAGGAGGTGTTAGCCTTGGATTTTCGGACAAATTGATCATAACTCCACGAGCCCCATTTACATGAGTATTAGACTTAGATTTCTAACCTTGTTCATATCCATGCCCTTTTAGTTGGTATTAGACTTCAAATTTATAGGTAATAGACTTTTTCCCCCAAAAATGATAGAACTTGGTTTTTGGAGGGGGTGTTAGCCTTGGATTTTCGGACAAATTGGTCCTGACTTCACGAGCCCCATTTTAAATGAGTATTAGCCTTAGACTTCTAACCTTGTTCATATCCAATACCTTTTAGTTGGTATTAGACTTCAAATTTATGGATAATAGACTTTTCCCCCCAAATTGATAGAACTTGGTTTTTGGAGGGGGTGTTAGCCTTGGATTTTCAGACAAATTGGTCCTGACTCGACGAGCCCCAGTTTAAATGAGTATTAGACTTAGATTTCTAACCTTGTTCATATCCAATCCCTTTTTGTTGGTATTAGACTTCAAATTTATGGGTAATAGACTTTCCCCCCCAAAAATGATAGAACTTGGTTTTTGGAGGGGGTGTTAGCCTTGGATTTTCGGGACAAATTGATCATGACTCCACGAGCCCCATTTACATGAGTATTAGCCTTAGATTTCTAACCTTGTTCATATCCAATACCTTTTAGTTGGTATTAGAC
Organism: Salix suchowensis; assembly: GCA_029030765.1. Classification (NCBI taxonomy): domain Eukaryota; kingdom Viridiplantae; phylum Streptophyta; class Magnoliopsida; order Malpighiales; family Salicaceae; genus Salix; species Salix suchowensis. The sequence continues at coordinate 3,814,750 of JAPFFH010000028.1, read as the reverse complement.
TTCAAATTTATGGGTAATAGAGTTTTCCCCCAAAAATGATAGAACTTGGTTTTTGGAGGGGGTGTTAGCCTTGGATTTTCAGACTAATTGGTCCTGACTTCACGAGCCCCATTTTAAATGAGTATTAGCCTTAGATTTCTAAACTTGTTCATATCCAATACCTTTTAGTTGGTATTAGACTTCAAATTTATGGGTAATAGACTTTTCCCCTAAAAAATAATTGAACTTGGTTTTTGGAGGGGTGTTAGCCTTGGATTTTTCGGACAAATTGGTCCCGACTTCACGAGCCCCATTTTAAATGAGTATTAGCCTTAGATTTCTAACCTTGTTCATATCCAATACCTTTTAGTTGGTATTAGACTTCAAATTTATGGGTAATAGACTTTTCCCCCAAAAATGATTGAACTTGGTTTTTGGAGGGGGTGTTAGCCTTGGATTTTCGGACAAATTGCTCCTGACTTCACGAGCCCCATTTTAAATGAGTATTAGCCTTATATTTCTAACCTTGTTCATATCCAATCCCTTTTAGATGGTATTAGACTTCAAATTTATGGGTAATAGACTTTTCCCCCAAAAATGATTGAACTTGGTTTTTGGAGGGGGTGTTAGCCTTGGATTTTCGGACAAATTGGTCCTGACTTCACGAGCCCCATTTTAAATGAGTATTAGCCTTAGATTTCTAACCTTGTTCATATCCAATACCTTTTAGTTGGTATTAGACTTCAAATTTATGGGTAATAGACTTTTCCCCCAAAAATGATTGAACTTGGTTTTTGGAGGGGGTGTTAGCCTTGGATTTTCGGACAAATTGGTCCTGACTTCACGAGCCCCATTTTAAATGAGTATTAGCCTTATATTTCTAACCTTGTTCATATCCAATCCCTTTTAGTTGGTATTAGACTTCAAATTTATGGGTAATAGAGTTTTCCCCCCAAAATGATAGAACTTGGTTTTTGGAGGAGGTGTTAGCCTTGGATTTTCGGACAAATTGATCATAACTCCACGAGCCCCATTTACATGAGTATTAGACTTAGATTTCTAACCTTGTTCATATCCATGCCCTTTTAGTTGGTATTAGACTTCAAATTTATAGGTAATAGACTTTTTCCCCCAAAAATGATAGAACTTGGTTTTTGGAGGGGGTGTTAGCCTTGGATTTTCGGACAAATTGGTCCTGACTTCACGAGCCCCATTTTAAATGAGTATTAGCCTTAGACTTCTAACCTTGTTCATATCCAATACCTTTTAGTTGGTATTAGACTTCAAATTTATGGATAATAGACTTTTCCCCCCAAATTGATAGAACTTGGTTTTTGGAGGGGGTGTTAGCCTTGGATTTTCAGACAAATTGGTCCTGACTCGACGAGCCCCAGTTTAAATGAGTATTAGACTTAGATTTCTAACCTTGTTCATATCCAATCCCTTTTTGTTGGTATTAGACTTCAAATTTATGGGTAATAGACTTTCCCCCCCAAAATGATAGAACTTGGTTTTTGGAGGGGGTGTTAGCCTTGGATTTTCAGACAAATTGATCATGACTCCACGAGCCCCATTTCCATGAGTATTAGCCTTAGATTTCTAACCTTGTTCATATCCAATACCTTTTAGTTGGTATTAGACTTCAAATTTATGGGTAATAGACTTTTCCCCCAAAAATGATTGAACTTGGTTTTTGGAGGGGGTGTTAGCCTTGGATTTTCAGACTAATTGGTCCTGACTTCACGAGCCCCATTTTAAATGAGTATTAGCCTTAGATTTCTAAACTTGTTCATATCCAATACCTTTTAGTTGGTATTAGACTTCAAATTTATGGGTAATAGACTTTTCCCCTAAAAATAATTGAACTTGGTTTTTGGAGGGGGTGTTAGCCTTGGATTTTCGGACAAATTGGCCCTGACTTCACGAGCCCCATTTTAAATGAGTATTAGCCTTAGATTTCTAACCTTGTTCATATCCAATACCTTTTAGTTGGTATTAGACTTCAAATTTATGGGTAATAGACTTTTCCCCCAAAAATGATTGAACTTGGTTTTTGGAGGGGGTGTTAGCCTTGGATTTTCGGACAAATTGGTCCTGACTTCACGAGCCCCATTTTAAATGAGTATTAGCCTTATATTTCTAACCTTGTTCATATCCAATCCCTTTTAGATGGTATTAGACTTCAAATTTATGGGTAATAGAGTTTTCCCCCCAAAATGATAGAACTTGGTTTTTGGAGGAGGTGTTAGCCTTGGATTTTCGGACAAATTGATCATAACTCCACGAGCCCCATTTACATGAGTATTAGACTTAGATTTCTAACCTTGTTCATATCCATGCCCTTTTAGTTGGTATTAGACTTCAAATTTATAGGTAATAGACTTTTCCCCCCAAAATGATAGAACTTGGTTTTTGGAGGGGGTGTTAGCCTTGGATTTTCGGACAAATTGGTCCTGACTTCACGAGCCCCATTTTAAATGAGTATTAGCCTTAGATTTCTAACCTTGTTCATATCCAATACCTTTTAGTTGGTATTAGACTTCAAATTTATGGGTAATAGACTTTTCCCCCAAAAATGATTGAACTTGGTTTTTGCAGGGGGTGTTAGCCTTGGATTTTCGGACAAATTGGTCCTGACTTCACGAGCCCCATTTTAAATGAGTATTAGCCTTAGATTTCTAACCTTGTTCATATCCAATACCTTTTAGTTGGTATTAGACTTCAAATTTATGGGTAATAGACTTTTCCCCCAAAAAATGATTGAACTTGGTTTTTGGAGGGGGTGTTAGCCTTGGATTTTCGGACAAATTGGTCCCGACTTCCACGAGCCCCATTTTAAATGAGTATTAGCCTTAGATTTCTAACCTTGTTCATATCCAATACCTTTTAATTGGTATTAGACTTCAAATTTATGGGTAATAGACTTTTCCCCCAAAAATGATTGAACTTGGTTTTTGCAGGGGGTGTTAGCCTTGGATTTTCGGACAAATTGGTCCTCACTTCACGAGCCCCATTTTAAATGAGTATTAGCCATAGATTTCTAACCTTGTTCATATCCAATACCTTTTAGTTGGTATTAGACTTCAAATTTATGGGTAATAGACTTTTCCCCCAAAAATGATTGAACTTGGTTTTTGGAGGGGGTGTTAGCCTTGGATTTTCGGACAAATTGGTCCTGACTTCACGAGCCCCATTTTAAATGAGTATTAGCCTTAGATTTCTAACCTTGTTCATATCGAATCCCTTTTAGTTGATATTAGACTTCAAATTTATGGGTAATAGAGTTTTCCCCCCAAAATGATAGAACTTGGTTTTTGGAGGGGGTGTTAGCCTTGGATTTTCAGACAAATTGATCATGACTCCACGAGCCCCATTTACATGAGTATTAGCCTTAGATTTCTAACCTTGTTCATATCCAATACCTTTTAGTTGGTATTAGACTTCAAATTTATGGGTAATAGACTTTTCCCCCAAAAATGATTGAACTTGGTTTTTGGAGGGGGTGTTAGCCTTGGATTTTCGGACAAATTGGTCCTGACTTCACGAGCCCCATTTTAAATGAGTATTAGCCTTAGATTTCTAACCTTGTTCATATCCAATACCTTTTAGTTGGTATTAGACTTCAAATTTATGGGTAATAGACTTTTCCCCCAAAAATGATTGAACTTGGTTTTTGGAGGGGGTGTTAGCCTTGGATTTTCGGACAAATTGGTCCTGACTTCACGAGCCCCATTTTAAATGAGTATTAGCCTTATATTTCTAACCTTGTTCATATCCAATCCCTTTTAGTTGGTATTAGACTTCAAATTTATGGGTAATAGAGTTTTCCCCCCAAAATGATAGAACTTGGTTAACGCCTTGGATTTTCGGACAAATTGATCATAACTCCACGAGCCCCATTTACATGAGTATTAGGCTTAGATTTCTAACCTTGTTCATATCCATGCCCTTTTAGTTGGTATTAGACTTCAAATTTATAGGTAATAGACTTTTCCCCCAAAAATGATAGAACTTGGTTTTTGGAGGGGGTGTTAGCCTTGGATTTTCGGACAAATTGGTCCTGACTTCACGAGCCCCATTTTAAATGAGTATTAGCCTTAGATTTCTAACCTTGTTCATATCCAATACCTTTTAGTTGGTATTAGACTTCAAATTTATGGATAATAGACTTTTCCCCCCAAATTGATAGAACTTGGTTTTTGGAGGGGGTGTTAGCCTTGGATTTTCCAGACAAATTGGTCCTGACTCGACGAGCCCCAGTTTAAATGAGTATTAGACTTAGATTTCTAACCTTGTTCATATCCAATCCCTTTTTGTTGGTATTAGACTTCAAATTTATGGGTAATAGAGTTTTCCCCCCAAAATGATAGAACTTGGTTTTTGGAGGGGGTGTTAGCCTTGGATTTTCAGACAAATTGATCATGACTCCACGAGCCCCATTTACATGAGTATTATCCTTAGATTTCTAACCTTGTTCATATCCAATACCTTTTAGTTGGTATTAGACTTCAAATTTATGGGTAATAGAGTTTTCCCCCCAAAATTATAGAACTTGGTTTTTGGAGGGGGTGTTAGCCTTGGATTTTCAGACAAATTGATCATGACTCCACGAGCCCCATTTACATGAGTATTAGCCTTAGATTTCTAACCTTGTTCATATCCAATACCTTTTAGTTGGTATTAGACTTCAAATTTATGGGTAATAGACTTTTCCCCCAAAAATGATTAAACTTGGTTTTTGGAGGGGGTGTTAGCCTTGGATTTTCGGACAAATTGGTCCTGACTTCACGAGCCCCATTTTAAATGAGTATTAGCCTTAGATTTCTAACCTTGTTCATATCCAATACCTTTTAGTTGGTATTAGACTTCAAATTTATGGGTAATAGACTTTTCCCCCAAAAATGATTGAACTTGGTTTTTGGAGGGGGTGTTAGCCTTGGATTTTCGGACAAATTGGTCCTGACTTCACGAGCCCCATTTTAAATGAGTATTAGCCTTAGATTTCTAACCTTGTTCATATCCAATACCTTTTAGTTGGTATTAGACTTCAAATTTATGGGTAATAGACTTTTCCCCCAAAAAATGATTGAACTTGGTTTTTTGGAGGGGTGTTATCCTTGGATTTTCGGACAAATTGGTCCTGACTTCACGAGCCCCATTTTAAATGAGTATTAGCGTTAGATTTCTAACCTTGTTCATATCCAATACCTTTTAGTTGGTATTAGACTTCAAATTTATGGGTAATAGACTTTTCCCCCAAAAATG
>JAPFFH010000028.1:3773006-3809006 GCA_029030765.1 Salix suchowensis | reverse complement strand
GAGTATTAGCCTTAGATTTCTAACCTTGTTCATATCCAATCCCTTTTAGTTGGTATTAGACTTCAAATTTATGGGTAATAGACTTTTCCCCCCAAAATGATAGAACTTGGTTTTTGGGGGGGGGGTGTTAGCCTTGGATTTTCGGATAAATTGGTCCTGACTTCACGAGCCCCATTTTAAATGAGTATTAGCCTTAGATTTCTAACCTTGTTCATATCCAAACCCTTTTTGTTGGTATTAGACTTCAAATTTATGGGTAATAGACTTTTCCCCCCAAAATGATAGAAGTTGGTTTTTGGGGGGGGGGTGTTAGCCTTGGATTTTCGGATAAATTGGTCCTGACTTCACGAGCCCCATTTTAAATGAGTATTAGCCTTAGATTTCTAACCTTGTTCATATCCAATCCCTTTTTGTTGGTATTAGACTTCAAATTTATGGGTAATAGACTTTTCCCCCCAAAATGATAGAACTTGGTTTTTGGAGGGGGTGTTAGTCTTGGATTTTCGGACAAATTGGTCCTGACTTCACGAGCCCCATTTTAAATGAGTATTAGCCTTAGATTTCTAACCTTGTTCATATCCAATCCCTTTTTGTTGGTATTAGACTTCAAATTTATGGGGAATAGACTTTTCCCCCCAAAAATGATAGAACTTGGTTTTTGGGGGGGGGGTGTTAGCCTTGAATTTTCGGACAAATTGGTCCCGACTTCACGAGCCCCATTTTAAATGAGTATTAGCCTTAGATTTCTAACCTTGTTCATATCCAATCCCTTTTTGTTGGTATTAGACTTCAAATTTATGGGTAATAGACTTTTCCCCCCAAAATGATAGAACTTGGTTTTTGGAGGGGGTGTTAGCCTTGGATTTTCGGACAAATTGGTCCTCACTCGACGAGCCCTATTTTAAATGAGTATTAGCCTTAGGTTTCTAACCTTGTTCATATCCAATCCCTTTTAGTTGGTATTAGACTTCAAATTTATGGGTAATAGACTTTTCCCCCCAAAATGATAGCACTTGGTTTTTGGAGGGGGTGTTAGCCTTGGATTTTCGGACAAATTGATCCTTATTCGAAGAGCCCCATTTTAAATGAGTATTAGCCTTAGATTTCTAACCTTGTTCATATCCAATCCCTTTTTGTTGGTATTAGACTTCAAATTTATGGGGAATAGACTTTTCCCCCCAAAATGATAGAACTTGGTTTTTGGGGGGGGTGTTAGCCTTGAATTTTCGGACAAATTGGTCCTGACTTCACGAGCCCCATTTTAAATGAGTATTAGCCTTAGATTTCTAACCTTGTTCATATCCAATCCCTTTTTGTTGGTATTAGACTTCAAATTTATGGGTAATAGACTTTTCCCCCCAAAATGATAGAACTTGGTTTTTGGGGGGGGTGTTAGCCTTGGATTTTCGGACAAATTGGTCCTGACTTCACGAGCACCATTTTAAATGAGTATTAGCCTTAGATTTCTAACCTTGTTCATATCCAATCCCGTTTTGTTGGTATTAGACTTCAAATTTATGGGTAATAGACTTTTCCCCCCAAAATGATAGAACTTGGTTTTTGGGGGGGGGGTGTTAGCCTTGAATTTTCGGACAAATTGGTCCTGACTTCACGAGCCCCATTTTAAATGAGTATTAGCCTTAGATTTCTAACCTTGTTCATATCCAATCCCTTTTTGTTGGTATTAGACTTCAAATTTATGGGTAATAGATTTTTCCCCCAAAAATGATAGAACTTGGTTTTTGGGGGGGGTGTTAGCCTTGGATTTTTGGACAAATTGGTCCTCACTCGACGAGCCCTATTTTAAATGAGTATTAGCCTTAGGTTTCTAACCTTGTTCATATCTAATCCCTTTTAGTTGGTATTAGACTTCAAATTTATGGGTAATAGACTATTCGCCCCAAAATGATAGAACTTGGTTTTTGGAGGGGGTGTTAGCCTTGGATTTTCGGACAAATTGGTCCTGACTCGACGAGCCCCATTTTAAATGAGTATTAGCCTTAGATTTCTAACCTTGTTCATATCCAATACCTTTTTATTGTTATTAGACTTCAAATTTATGGGTAATAGACTTTTCCCCCCAAAATGATAGAACTTGGTTTTTGGAGGGGGTGTTAGCCTTGGATTTTCGGACAAATTGGTCCTGACTCGACGAGCCCCATTTTAAATGAGTATTAGCCTTAGATTTCTAACCTTGTTCATATCCAATCCCTTTTAGTTGGTATTAGACTTCAAATTTATGGGTAATAGATTTTTCCCCCCAAAATGATAGAACTTGGTTTTTGGAGGTGGTGTTAGCCTTGGATTTTCAGACAAATTGGTCCTGACTTGACGAGCCCCATTTTAAATGAGTATTAGCCTTATATTTTTAACCTTGTTAATATCCAATACCTTTTAGTTGGTATTAGACTTCAAATTTATGGGTAATAGACTTTTCCCCCCAAAAAATGATTGAAGTTGGTTTTTGGAGGGGGTGTTAGCCTTGGATTTTTGGACAAATTGATCCTTATTCGACGAGCCCCATTTAAATACGTATTAGCCTTATATTTCTAACCTTGTTCATATCCAAGCCCTTTTAGTTGGTATTAGACTTCAAATTTATGGGTAATAGACTATTCCCCCCAAAATGATAGAACTTGGTTTTTGGAGGGGGTGTTAGCCTTGGATTTTCGGACAAATTGGTCCTGACTCGACGAGCCCCATTTTAAATGAGTATTAGCCTTAGATTTCTAACCTTGTTCATATCCAATCCCTTTTAGTTGGTATTAGACTTCAAATTTATGGGTAATAGACTTTTCCCCCCAAAATGATAGAACTTGGTTTTTGGGGGGGGTGTTAGCCTTGGATTTTTGGATAAATTGGTCCTGACTTCACGAGCCCCATTTTAAATGAGTATTAGCCTTAGATTTCTAACCTTGTTCATATCCAAACCCTTTTTGTTGGTATTAGACTTCAAATTTATGGGTAATAGACTTTTCCCCCCAAAATGATAGAACTTGGTTTTTGGGGGGGGTGTTAGCCTTGGATTTTCGGATAAATTGGTCCTGACTTCACGAGCCCCATTTTAAATGAGTATTAGCCTTAGATTTCTAACCTTGTTCATATCCAATCCCTTTTTGTTGGTATTAGACTTCAAATTTATGGGTAATAGACTTTTCCCCCCAAAATGATAGAACTTGGTTTTTGGAGGGGGTGTTAGTCTTGGATTTTCGGACAAATTGGTCCTGACTTCACGAGCCCCATTTTAAATGAGTATTAGCCTTAGATTTCTAACCTTGTTCATATCCAATCCCTTTTTGTTGGTATTAGACTTCAAATTTATGGGGAATAGACTTTTCCCCCCAAAATGATAGAACTTGGTTTTTGGGGGGGGTGTTAGCCTTGAATTTTCGGACAAATTGGTCCCCGACTTCACGAGCCCCATTTTAAATGAGTATTAGCTTTAGATTTCTAACCTTGTTCATATCCAATCCCTTTTTGTTGGTATTAGACTTCAAATTTATGGGTAATAGACTTTTCCCCCCCAAAAATGATAGAACTTGGTTTTTGGGGGGGGGGTGTTAGCCTTGGATTTTCGGACAAATTCGTCCCCGACTTCACGAGCCCCATTTTAAATGAGTATTAGCCTTAGATTTCTAACCTTGTTCATATCCAATACCTTTTTATTGTTATTAGACTTCAAATTTATGGGTAATAGACTTTTCCCCCCCAAAAATGATAGAACTTGGTTTTTGGAGGGGGTGTTAGCCTTGGATTTTCGGACAAATTGGTCCTGACTCGACGAGCCCCATTTTAAATGAGTATTAGCCTTAGATTTCTAACCTTGTTCATATCCAATCCCTTTTAGTTGGTATTAGACTTCAAATTTATGGGTAATAGACTTTTCCCCCCAAAATGATAGAACTTGGTTTTTGGGGGGGGTGTTAGCCTTGGATTTTCGGATAAATTGGTCCCGACTTCACGAGCCCCCATTTTAAATGAGTATTAGCCTTAGATTTCTAACCTTGTTCATATCCAAACCCTTTTTGTTGGTATTAGACTTCAAATTTATGGGTAATAGACTTTTCCCCCCAAAATGATAGAACTTGGTTTTTGGAGGGGGTGTTAGTCTTGGATTTTCGGACAAATTGGTCCTGACTTCACGAGCCCCATTTTAAATGAGTATTAGCCTTAGATTTCTAACCTTGTTCATATCCAATCCCTTTTTGTTGGTATTAGACTTCAAATTTATGGGGAATAGACTTTTCCCCCCAAAATGATAGAACTTGGTTTTTGGGGGGGGTGTTAGCCTTGAATTTTCGGACAAATTGGTCCTGACTTCACGAGCCCCATTTTAAATGAGTATTAGCCTTAGATTTCTAACCTTGTTCATATCCAATCCCTTTTTGTTGGTATTAGACTTCAAATTTATGGGTAATAGACTTTTCCCCCCAAAATGATAGAACTTGGTTTTTGGGGGGGGTGTTAGCCTTGGATTTTCGGACAAATTCGTCCTGACTTCACGAGCCCCATTTTAAATGAGTATTAGCCTTAGATTTCTAACCTTGTTCATATCCAATACCTTTTTATTGTTATTAGACTTCAAATTTATGGGTAATAGACTTTTCCCCCCAAAATGATAGAACTTGGTTTTTGGAGGGGGTGTTAGCCTTGGATTTTCGGACAAATTGGTCCTGACTCGACGAGCCCCATTTTAAATGAGTATTAGCCTTAGATTTCTAACCTTGTTCATATCCAATCCCTTTTAGTTGGTATTAGACTTCAAATTTATGGGTAATAGACTTTTCCCCCCAAAATGATAGAACTTGGTTTTTGGGGGGGGTGTTAGCCTTGGATTTTTCGGATAAATTGGTCCTGACTTCACGAGCCCCATTTTAAATGAGTATTAGCCTTAGATTTCTAACCTTGTTCATATCCAAACCCTTTTTGTTGGTATTAGACTTCAAATTTATGGGTAATAGACTTTTCCCCCCAAAATGATAGAACTTGGTTTTTGGAGGGGGTGTTAGTCTTGGATTTTCGGACAAATTGGTCCTGACTTCACGAGCCCCATTTTAAATGAGTATTAGCCTTAGATTTCTAACCTTGTTCATATCCAATCCCTTTTTGTTGGTATTAGACTTCAAATTTATGGGGAATAGACTTTTCCCCCCAAAAATGATAGAACTTGGTTTTTGGGGGGTGTTAGCCTTGAATTTTCGGACAAATTGGTCCCGACTTCACGAGCCCCATTTTAAATGAGTATTAGCCTTAGATTTCTAACCTTGTTCATATCCAATCCCTTTTTGTTGGTATTAGACTTCAAATTTATGGGTAATAGACTTTTCCCCCCCAAAAATGATAGAACTTGGTTTTTTGGAGGGGGTGTTAGCCTTGGATTTTCGGACAAATTGGTCCTCACTCGACAAGCCCTATTTTAAATGAGTATTAGCCTTAGGTTTCTAACCTTGTTCATATCCAATCCCTTTTAGTTGGTATTAGACTTCAAATTTATGGGTAATAGACTTTTCCCCCCAAAATGATAGCACTTGGTTTTTGGAGGGGGTGTTAGCCTTGGATTTTCGGACAAATTGATCCTTATTCGACGAGCCCCATTTTAAATGAGTATTAGCCTTAGATTTCTAACCTTGTTCATATCCAATCCCTTTTTGTTGGTATTAGACTTCAAATTTATGGGGAATAGACTTTTCCCCCCAAAATGATAGAACTTGGTTTTTGGGGGGGTGTTAGCCTTGAATTTTCTGGACAAATTGGTCCCGACTTCACGAGCCCCATTTTAAATGAGTATTAGCCTTAGATTTCTAACCTTGTTCATATCCAATCCCTTTTTGTTGGTATTAGACTTCAAATTTATGGGTAATAGACTTTTCCCCCCAAAATGATAGAACTTGGTTTTTGGGGGGGGTGTTAGCCTTGGATTTTCGGACAAATTGGTCCTGACTTCACGAGCACCATTTTAAATGAGTATTAGCCTTAGATTTCTAACCTTGTTCATATCCAATCCCGTTTTGTTGGTATTAGACTTCAAATTTATGGGTAATACACTTTTCCCCCCAAAATGATAGAACTTGGTTTTTGGGGGGGGTGTTAGCCTTGAATTTTCGGACAAATTGGTCCTGACTTCACGAGCCCCATTTTAAATGAGTATTAGCCTTAGATTTCTAACCTTGTTCATATCCAATCCCTTTTTGTTGGTATTAGACTTCAAATTTATGGGTAATAGATTTTTCCCCCAAAAATGATAGAACTTGGTTTTTGGGGGGGGTGTTAGCCTTGGATTTTTGGACAAATTGGTCCTCACTCGACGAGCCCTATTTTAAATGAGTATTAGCCTTAGGTTTCTAACCTTGTTCATATCTAATCCCTTTTAGTTGGTATTAGACTTCAAATTTATGGGTAATAGACTTTTCCCCCAAAAATGATTGAACTTGGTTTTTGGAGGGGGTGTCAGCCATGGATTTTCGGACAGATTGGTCCTGACTCGACGAGCCCCATTTTAAATGAGTATTAGCCTTAGATTTCTAACCTTGTTCATATCCAATATCTTTTAGTTGGTATTAGACTTCAAATTTATGGGTAATAGACTTTTCCCCCCAAAATGATAGAACTTGGTTTTTGGAGGGGGTGTTAGTCTTGGATTTTCGTACAAATTGATCCTTATTTGACGAGCCCCATGTAATTGAGTATTAGCCTTATATTTCTAACCTTGTTCATATCCAATCCCTTTTAGTTGGTATTAGACTTCAAATTTATGGGTAATAGACTTTTCCCCCAAAAATGATAGAACTTGGTTTTTGGAGGGGGTGTTAGCCTTGGATTTTCGGACAAATTGATCCTTATTCGACGAGCCCCATTTAATTGAGTATTAGCCTTATATTTATAACCTTGTTCATATCCAATCCCTTTTAGTTGGTATTAGACTTCAAATTTATGGGTAATAGACTTTTCCCCCAAAAATGATTGAACTTGGTTTTTGGAGGGGGTGTTAGCCTTGGATTTTCGGACAAATTGGTCCTGACTTCACGAGCCCCATTTTAAATGAGTATTAACCTTATATTTCTAACTTTGTTCATATCCAATCCCTTTTAGTTGGTATTAGACTTCAAATTTATGGGTAATAGATTTTTCCCCCAAACATGATTGAACTTGGTTTCTGGAGGGGGTGTTAGCCTTGGATTTTCGGACAAATTGGTCCTGACTCGACGAGCCCCATTTTAAATGAGTATTAGCCTTAGATTTCTAACCTTGTTCATATCCAATCCCTTTTAGTTAGTATTAGACTTCAAATTTATGGGTAATAGACTTTTCCCCCCAAAATGATAGAACTTGGTTTTTGGGGGGGGGGGGGTGTTAGCCTTGAATTTTCGGAGAAATTGGTCCTGACTTCACGAGCCCCATTTTAAATGAGTATTAGCCTTATATTTCTAACCTTGTTCATATCCAATCCCTTTTTGTTGGTATTAGACTTCAAATTTATGGGTAATAGATTTTTCCCCCCAAAATGATAGAACTTGGTTTTTGGGGGGGGTGTTAGCCTTGGATTTTCGGACAAATTGGTCCTGACTTCACGAGCCCAATTTTAAATGAGTATTAGCCTTATATTTCTAACCTTGTTCATATCCAAGCCTTTTTAGTTGGTATTAGACTTCAAATTTATGGGTAATAGACTATTCCCCCCAAAATGATAGAACTTGGTTTTTGGAGGGGGTGTTAGCCTTGGATTTTCGGACAAATTGGTCCTGACTTGACGAGCCCCATTTTAAATGAGTATTAGCCTTATATTTCTAACCTTGTTCATATCCAATACCTTTTAGTTGGTATTAGACTTCAAATTTATGGGTAATAGACTTTTTCCCCAAAAATGATTGAACTTGGTTTTTGGAGGGGGTGTTAGCCTTGGATTTTCGGACAAATTGGTGCTGACTTCACGAGCCCCATTTTAAATGAGTATTAGCCTTAGATTTCTAACCTTGTTCATATCCAATCCCTTTTTGTTGTTATTAGACTTCAAATTTATGGGTAATAGACTTTTCCCCCAAAAATGATTGAACTTGGTTTTTGGAGGGGGTGTCAGCCTTGGATTTTCGGACAAATTGGTCCTGACTTGACGAGCCCCATTTTAAATGAGTATTAGCCTTAGATTTCTAACCTTGTTAATATCCAATATCTTTTAGTTGGTATTAGACTTCAAATTTATGGGTGATAGACTTTTCCCCCCAAAATGATAGAAATTGGTTTTTGGAGGGGGTGTTAGTCTTGGATTTTCGTACAAATTGATCCTTATTTGATGAGCCCCATGTAATTGAGTATTAGCCTTATATTTCTAACCTTGTTCATATCCAATCCCTTTTAGTTGGTATTAGACTTCAAATTTATGGGTAATAGACTTTTCCCCCAAAAATGATTGAACTTGGTTTTTGGAGGGGGTGTTAGCCTTGGATTTTCGGACAAATTGATCCTTATTCGACGAGCCCCATTTAAATGAGTATTAGCCTTAGATTTCTAACCTTGTTCATATCCAATCCCTTTTAGTTGGTATTAGACTTCAAATTTATGGGTAATAGACTTTTCCCCCAAAAATGATTGAACTTGGTTTTTGGAGGGGGTGTTAGTCTTGGATTTTCGGACAAATTGGTCCTGACTTCACGAGCCCCATTTTAAATGAGTATTAGCCTTAGATTTCTAACCTTGTTCATATCCAATCCCTTTTTGTTGGTATTAGACTTCAAATTTATGGGGAATAGACTTTTCCCCCCAAAATGATAGAACTTGGTTTTTTGGGGGGGTGTTAGCCTTGAATTTTCGGACAAATTGGTCCTGACTTCACGAGCCCCATTTTAAATGAGTATTAGCCTTAGATTTCTAACCTTGTTCATATCCAATCCCTTTTTGTTGGTATTATGGGTAATAGGCTTTTCCCCCCAAAATGATAGAACTTGGTTTTTTTGGGGGGGGTGTTAGCCTTGGATTTTCGGACAAATTGGTCCTGACTTCACGAGCCCCATTTTAAATGAGTATTAGCCTTAGATTTCTAACCTTGTTCATATCCAATCCCGTTTTTTTGGTATTAGACTTCAAATTTATGGGTAATAGACTTTTCCCCCCAAAATGATAGAACTTGGTTTTTGGGGGGGGGGGTGTTAGCCTTGAATTTTCGGACAAATTGGTCCTGACTTCACGAGCCCCATTTTAAATGAGTATTAGCCTTAGATTTCAAACCTTGTTCATATCCAATCCCTTTTTGTTGGTATTAGACTTCAAATTTATGGGTAATAGATTTTTCCCCCCAAAATGATAGAACTTGGTTTTTGGGGGGGGTGTTAGCCTTGGATTTTCGGACAAATTGGTCCTGACTTCACGAGCCCCATTTTAAATGAGTATTAGCCTTATATTTCTAACCTTGTTCATATCCAAGCCTTTTTAGTTGGTATTAGACTTCAAATTTATGGGTAATAGACTATTCCCCCCAAAATGATAGAACTTGGTTTTGGAGGGGGTGTTAGCCTTGGATTTTCGGACAAATTGGTCCCGACTTGACGAGCCCCCATTTTAAATGAGTATTAGCCTTATATTTCTAACCTTGTTCATATCCAATACCTTTTAGTTGGTATTAGACTTCAAATTTATGGGTAATAGACTTTTCCCCCAAAAAATGATTGAACTTGGTTTTTGGAGGGGTGTTAGCCTTGGATTTTCGGACAAATTGGTGCCGACTTCACGAGCCCCCATTTTAAATGAGTATTAGCCTTAGATTTCTAACCTTGTTCATATCCAATCCCTTTTTGTTGTTATTAGACTTCAAATTTATGGGTAATAGACTTTTCCCCCCAAAAAATGATTGAACTTGGTTTTTGGAGGGGTGTCGACCTTGGATTTTTCGGACAAATTGGTCCCGACTTGACGAGCCCCATTTTAAATGAGTATTAGCCTTAGATTTCTAACCTTGTTCATATCCAATATCTTTTAGTTGGTATTAGACTTCAAATTTATGGGTAATAGACTTTTCCCCCCAAAATGATAGAACTTGGTTTTTGGAGGGGGTGTTAGTCTTGGATTTTTCGTACAAATTGATCCTTATTTGACGAGCCCCATGTAATTGAGTATTAGCCTTATATTTCTAACCTTGTTCATATCCAATCCCTTTTAGTTGGTATTAGACTTCAAATTTATGGGTAATAGACTTTTCCCCCAAAAAATGATTGAACTTGGTTTTTGGAGGGGTGTTAGCCTTGGATTTTCGGACAAATTGATCCTTATTCGACGAGCCCCATTTAAATGAGTATTAGCCTTAGATTTCTAACCTTGTTCATATCCAATCCCTTTTAGTTGGTATTAGACTTCAAATTTATGGGTAATAGACTTTTCCCCCAAAAAATGATTGAACTTGGTTTTTGGAGGGGGTGTTAGCCTTGGATTTTTCGAGACAAATTGGTCCCCGACTTGACGAGCCCCCATTTTAAATGAGTATTAGCCTTATATTTCTAACCTTGTTAATATCCAATCCCTTTTAGTTGGTATTAGACTTCAAATTTATGGGTAATAGACTTTTCCCCCAAAAAATGATTGAACTTGGTTTTTGGAGGGGGTGTTAGCCTTGGATTTTTCGGACAAATTGGTCCCGACTCGACGAGCCCCATTTTAAATGAGTATTAGCCTTAGGTTTCTAACCTTGTTCATATCCAATCCCTTTTAGTTGGTATTAGACTTCAAATTTATGGGTAATAGACTTTTCCCCCCAAAATGATAGCACTTGGTTTTTGGAGGGGGTGTTAGCCTGGATTTTTCGGACAAATTGATCCTTATTCGACGAGCCCCATTTAATTGAGTATTAGCCTTATATTTATAACCTTGTTCATATCCAATCCCTTTTAGTTGGTATTAGACTTCAAATTTATGGGTAATAGACTTTTCCCCCAAAAATGATTGAACTTGGTTTTTGGAGGGGGTGTTAGCCTTGGATTTTCGGACAAATTGGTACTGACTTCACGAGCCCCATTTTAAATGAGTATTAGCCTTAGATTTCTAACCTTGTTCATATCCAATCCCTTTTAGTTGGTATTAGACTTCAAATTTATGGGTAATAGACTTTTCCCCTCAAAATGATAGAACTTGGTTTTTGGAGGGGGTGTTAGCCTTGGATTTTCGGACAAATTGGTCCTGACTTCACGAGCCCTATTTTAAATGAGTATTAGCCTTAGATTTCTAACCTTGTTCATATCCAATCCCTTTTTGTTGGTATTAGACTTCAAATTTATGGGTAATAGACTTTTCCCCCCAAAATGATAGAACTTGGTTTTTGGGGCGGGTGTTAGCCTTGAATTTTCGGACAAATTGGTCCTGACTTCACGAGCCCCATTTTAAATGAATATTAGCCTTAGATTTCTAACCTTGTTCATATCCAATACCTTTTAGTTGGTATTAGACTTCAAATATATGGGTAATAGACTTTTCCCCCAAAAATGATTGAACTTGGTTTTTGGAGGGGGTGTTAGCCTTGGATTTTCGGACAAATTGGTCCTCTCTCGATGAGCCCTATTTTAAATGAGTATTAGCCTTAGATTTCTAACCTTGTTCATATCCAATCCCTTTTTGTTGTTATTAGACTTCAAATTTAAGGGTAATAGACTTTTCCCCCAAAAATGATTGAAGTTGGTTTTTGGAGGGGGTGTTAGCCTTGGATTTTCAGACAAACTGGTCCTCACTCGACGAGCCCCATTTTAAATGAGTATTAGCCTTAGATTTCTAACCTTGTTCATATCCAATCCCTTTTAGTTGGTATTAGACTTCAAATTTATGGGTAATAGACTTTTCCCCCAAAAATGATAGAACTTGGTTTTTGGAGGGGGTGTTAGCCTTGGATTTTTGGACAAATTGGTCCTCACTCGACGAGCCCTATTTTAAATGAGTATTAGCCATAGATTTCTAACCTTGTTCATATCCAATCCCTTTTTGTTGTTATTAGACTTCAAATTTAAGGGTAATAGACTTTTCCCCCAAAAATGATTGAAGTTGGTTTTTGGAGGGGGTGTTAGCCTTGGATTTTCAGACAAATTGGTCCTGACTTCACGAGCCCCATTTTGAATGAGTATTAGCCTTAGATTTCTAACCTTGTTCATATCCAATCCCTTTTTGTTGGTATTAGACTTCAAATTTATGGGTAATAGACTTTTCCCCCCAAAATGATAGAACTTGGTTTTTGGGGGGGGGGTGTTAGCCTTGCATTTTCGGACAAATTGGTCCTGACTTCACGAGCCCCATTTTAAATGAGTATTAGCCTTAGATTTCTAACCTTGTTCATATCCAATCCCTTTTAGTTGGTATTAGACTTCAAATTTATGGGTAATAGACTTTTCCCCCAAAAATGATAGAACTTGGTTTTTGGAGGGGGTGTTAGCCTTGGATTTTCGGACAAATTGGTCCTGACTCGACGAGCCCCATTTTAAATGAGTATTAGCCTTAGATTTCTAACCTTGTTCATATCTAATACCTTTTAGTTGGTATTAGACTTCAAATTTATGGGTAATAGACTATTCGCCCCAAAATGATAGAACTTGGTTTTTGGAGGGGGTGTTAGCCTTGGATTTTCGGACAAATTGGTCCTGACTTCACGAGCCCTATTTTAAATGAGTATTAGCCTTAGATTTCTAACCTTGTTCATATCCAATCCCTTTTTGTTGGTATTAGACTTCAAATTTATGGGTAATAGACTTTTCCCCCCAAAATGATAGAACTTGGTTTTTGGGGGGGGTTTTAGCCTTGAATTTTTGGACAAATTGGTCCTGACTTCACGAGCCCCATTTTAAATGAGTATTAGCCTTATATTTCTAACCTTGTTAATATCCAATCCCTTTTAGTTGGTATTAGACTTCAAATTTATGGGTAATAGACTTTTCCCCCAAAAATGATTGAACTTGGTTTTTGGAGGGGGTGTTAGCCTTGGATTTTCGGACAAATTGGTGCTGACTTCACGAGCCCCATTTTAAATGAGTATTAGCCTTATATTTCTAACCTTGTTCATATCCAATCCCTTTTTGTTGTTATTAGACTTCAAATTTATGGGTAATAGAATTTTCCCCCAAAAATGATTGAACTTGGTTTTTGGAGGGGGTGTTAGCCTTGGATTTTCGGACAAATTGGTCCTGACTCGACGAGCCCCATTTTAAATGAGTATTAGCCTTAGATTTCTAACCTTGTTCGTATCTAATACCTTTTAGTTGGTATTAGACTTCAAATTTATGGGTAATAGACTATTCGCCCCAAAATGATAGAACTTGGTTTTTGGAGGGGGTGTTAGCCTTGGATTTTCGGACAAATTGGTCCTGACTTCACGAGCCCTATTTTAAATGAGTATTAGCCTTAGATTTCTAACCTTGTTCATATCCAATCCCTTTTTGTTGGTATTAGACTTCAAATTTATGGGTAATAGACTTTTCCCCCCAAAATGATAGAACTTGGTTTTTGGGGGGGGTGTTAGCCTTGAATTTTCGGACAAATTGGTCCTGACTTCACGAGCCCCATTTTAAATGAGTATTAGCCTTAGATTTCTAACCTTGTTCATATCCAAACCCTTTTTGTTGTTATTAGACTTCAAATTTAAGGGTAATAGACTTTTCCCCCAAAAATGATTGAAGTTGGTTTTTGAAGGGGGTGTTAGCCTTGGATTTTCAGACAAATTGGTCCTCACTCGACGAGCCCCATTTTAAATGAGTATTAGCCTTAGATTTCTAACCTTGTTCATATCCAATCCCTTTTAGTTGGTATTAGACTTCAAATTTATGGGTAATAGACTTTTCCCCCAAAAATGATAGAACTTGGTTTTTGGAGGGGGTGTTAGCCTTGGATTTTTGGACAAATTGGTCCTCACTCGACGAGCCCTATTTTAAATGAGTATTAGCCTTAGATTTATAACCTTGCTCATATCCAATCCCTTTTAGTTGGTATTAGACTTCAAATTTATGGGTAATAGACTTTTCCCCCTAAAATGATAGAACTTGGTTTTTGGAGGGGGTGTTAGCCTTGGATTTTCGGACAAATTGATCCTTATTCGACGAGCCCCATTTAAATACGTATTAGCCTTATATTTCTAACCTAGTTCATATCCAATCCCTTTTAGTTGGTATTACACTTCAAATTTATGGGTAATAGACTTTTCCCCCAAAAATGGATTGAACTTGGTTTTTGGAGGGGTGTTAGCCTTGGATTTTCGGACAAATTGGTCCTGACTTCATGAGCCCCATTTTAAATGAGTATTAGCCTTAGATTTCTAACCTTGTTCATATCCAATCCCTTTTTGTTGGTATTAGACTTCAAATTTATGGGTAATAGACTTTTCCCCCCAAAATGATAGAACTTGGTTTTTGGGGGGGGGGGGTGTTAGCTTTGAATTTTCGGACAAATTGGTCGTGACTTCACGAGCCCCATTTTAAATGAGTATTAGCCTTATATTTCTAACCTTGTTCATATCCAATCCCGTTTTGTTGGTATTAGACTTCAAATTTATGGGTAATAGACTTTTCCCCCCAAAATGATAGAACTTGGTTTTTTGGGGGGGGGTGTTAGCCTTGAATTTTCGGACAAATTGGTCCTGACTTCACGAGCCCCATTTTAAATGAGTATTAGCCTTAGATTTCTAACCTTGTTCATATCCAATCCCTTTTTGTTGTTATTAGACTTCAAATTTATGGGTAATAGATTTTTCCCCCCAAAATGATAGAACTTGGTTTTTGGGGGGGGGTGTTAGCCTTGGATTTTCGGACAAATTGGTCCTGACTTCACGAGCCCCATTTTAAATGAGTATTAGCCTTATATTTCTAACCTTGTTCATATCCAAGCCTTTTTAGTTGGTATTAGACTTCAAATTTATGGGTAATAGACTATTCCCCCCAAAATGATAGAACTTGGTTTTTGGAGGGGGTGTTAGCCTTGGATTTTCGGACAAATTGGTGCTGACTTCACGAGCCCCATTTTAAATGAGTATTAGCCTTAGATTTCTAACCTTGTTCATATCCAATCCCTTTTTGTTGTTATTAGACTTCAAATTTATGGGTAATAGACTTTTCCCCCAAAAATGATTGAACTTGGTTTTTGGAGGGGGTGTCAGCCTTGGATTTTCGGACAAATTGGTCCTGACTTGACGAGCCCCATTTTAAATGAGTATTAGCCTTAGATTTCTAACCTTGTTCATATCCAATATCTTTTAGTTGGTATTAGACTTCAAATTTATGGGTAATAGACTTTTCCCCCCAAAATGATAGAACTTGGTTTTTGGAGGGGGTGTTAGTCTTGGATTTTCGTACAAATTGATCCTTATTTGACGAGCCCCATGTAATTGAGTATTAGCCTTATATTTCTAACCTTGTTCATATCCAATCCCTTTTAGTTGGTATTAGACTTCAAATTTATGGGTAATAGACTTTTCCCCCAAAAATGATTGAACTTGGTTTTTGGAGGGGGTGTTAGCCTTGGATTTTCGGACAAATTGATCCTTATTCGACGAGCCCCATTTAAATGAGTATTAGCCTTAGATTTCTAACCTTGTTCATATCCAATCCCTTTTAGTTGGTATTAGACTTCAAATTTATGGGTAATAGACTATTCGCCCCAAAATGATAGAACTTGGTTTTTGGAGGGGGTGTTAGCCTTGGATTTTCGGACAAATTGGTCCTCACTCGACGAGCCCTATTTTAAATGAGTATTAGCCTTAGGTTTCTAACCTTGTTCATATCCAATCCCTTTTAGTTGGTATTAGACTTCAAATTTATGGGTAATAGACTTTTCCCCCCAAAATGATAGCACTTGGTTTTTGGAGGGGGTGTTAGCCTTGGATTTTCGGACAAATTGATCCTTATTCGACGAGCCCCATTTAATTGAGTATTAGCCTTATATTTATAACCTTGTTCATATCCAATCCCTTTTAGTTGGTATTAGACTTCAAATTTATGGGTAATAGACTTTTTCCCCAAAAATGATTGAACTTGGTTTTTGGAGGGGGTGTTAGCCTTGGATTTTCGGACAAATTGGTCCTGACTTCACGAGCCCCATTTTAAATGAGTATTAGCCTTAGATTTCTAACCTTGTTCATATCCAATCCCTTTTAGTTGGTATTAGACTTCAAATTTATGGGTAATAGACTTTTCCCCTCAAAATGATAGAACTTGGTTTTTGGAGGGGGTGTTAGCCTTGGATTTTCGGACAAATTGGTCCTGACTTCACGAGCCCTATTTTAAATGAGTATTAGACTTAGATTTCTAACCTTGTTCATATCCAATCCCTATTTTTTGGTATTAGACTTCAAATTTATGGGTAATAGACTTTTCCCCCCAAAATGATAGAACTTGGTTTTTGGGGCGGGTGTTAGCCTTGAATTTTCGGACAAATTGGTCCTGACTTCACGAGCCCCATTTTAAATGAGTATTAGCCTTAGATTTCTAACCTTGTTCATATCCAATCCCTTTTTGTTGTTATTAGACTTCAAATTTAAGGGTAATAGACTTTTCCCCCAAAAATGATTGAAGTTGGTTTTTGGAGGGGGTGTTAGCCTTGGATTTTCAGACAAATTGGTCCTCACTCGACGAGCCCCATTTTAAATGAGTATTAGCCTTATATTTCTAACCTTGTTCATATCCAATCCCTTTTAGTTGGTATTAGACTTCAAATTTATGGGTAATAGATTTTCCCCCCCAAAATGATATAACTTGGTTTTTGGAGGGGGTGTTAGCCTTGGATTTTCAGACAAATTGGTCCTGACTCGACGAGCCCCATTTTAAATGAGTATTAGCCTTATACTTCTAACCTTGTTCATATCCAATTCCTTTTAGTTGGTATTAGACTTCAAATTTATGGGTAATAGACTTTTCCCCCAAAAATGATTGAAGTTGGTTTTTGGAGAGGGTGTTAGCCTTGGATTTTTGGACAAATTGGTCCTCACTCGACGAGCCCTATTTTAAATGAGTATTAGCCTTAGATTTATAACCTTGCTCATATCCAATCCCTTTTAGTTGGTATTAGACTTCAAATTTATGGGTAATAGACTTTTCCCCCAAAAATGATAGAACTTGGTTTTTGGAGGGGGTGTTAGCCTTGGATTTTCGGACAAATTGATCCTTATTCGACGAGCCCCATTTAAATACGTATTAGCCTTATATTTCTAACCTAGTTCATATCCAATCCCTTTTAGTTGGTATTACACTTCAAATTTATGGGTAATAGACTTTTCCCCCAAAAATGATTGAACTTGGTTTTTGGAGGGGGTGTTAGCCTTGGATTTTCGGACAAATTGGTCCTGACTTCACGAGCCCCATTTTAAATGAGTATTAGCCTTAGATTTCTAACCTTGTTCATATCCAATCCCTTTTTGTTGGTATTAGACTTCAAATTTATGGGTACTAGACTTTTCCCCCCAAAATGATAGAACTTGGTTTTTGGGGGGGGGTGTTAGCCTTGAATTTTCGGACAAATTGGTCGTGACTTCACGAGCCCCATTTTAAATGAGTATTAGCCTTATATTTCTAACCTTGTTCATATCCAATCCCTTTTTGTTGGTATTAGACTTCAAATTTATGGGTAATAGACTTTTCCCCCCAAAATGATAGAACTTGGTTTTTGGGGGGGGTGTTAGCCTTGGATTTTCGGACAAATTGGTCCTGACTTCACGAGCCCCATTTTAAATGAGTATTAGCCTTATATTTCTAACCTTGTTCATATCCAAGCCCTTTTAGTTGGTATTAGACTTCAAATTTATGGGTAATAGACTATTCCCCCCAAAATAATAGAACTTGGTTTTTGGAGGGGGTGTTAGCCTTGGATTTTCGGACAAATTGGTCCTGACTCGACGAGCCCCATTTTAAATGAGTATTAGCCTTAGATTTCTAACCTTGTTCATATCCAATATCTTTTAGTTGGTATTAGACTTCAAATTTATGGGTAATAGACTTTTCCCCCCAAAATGATAGAACTTGGTTTTTGGAGGGGGTGTTAGTCTTGGATTTTCGTACAAATTGATCCTTATTTGACGAGCCCCATGTAATTGAGTATTAGCCTTATATTTCTAACCTTGTTCATATCCAATCCCTTTTAGTTGGTATTAGACTTCAAATTTATGGGTAATAGACTTTTCCCCCAAAAATGATTGAACTTGGTTTTTGGAGGGGGTGTTAGCCTTGGATTTTCGGACAAATTGCTCCTTATTCGACGAGCCCCATTTAAATGAGTATTAGCCTTAGATTTCTAACCTTGTTCATATCCAATCCCTTTTAGTTGGTATTAGACTTCAAATTTATGGGTAATAGACTTTTCCCCCAAAAATGATTGAACTTGGTTTTTGGAGGGGGTGTTAGCCTTGGATTTTCGGACAAATTGGTCCTGACTTCACGAGCCCCATTTTAAATGAGTATTAGCCTTAGATTTCTAACCTTGTTCATATCCAATCCCTTTTTGTTGGTATTAGACTTCAAATTTATGGGGAATAGACTTTTCCCCCCAAAATGATAGAACTTGGTTTTTGGGGGGGGTGTTAGCCTTGAATTTTCGGACAAATTGGTCCTGACTTCACGAGCCCCATTTTAAATGAGTATTAGCCTTAGATTTCTAACCTTGTTCATATCCAATCCCTTTTTGTTGGTATTAGACTTCAAATTTATGGGTAATAGACTTTTCGCCCCAAAATGATAGAACTTGGTTTTTTGGGGGGGTGTTAGCCTTGGATTTTCGGACAAATTGGTCCTGACTTCACGAGCCCCATTTTAAATGAGTATTAGCCTTATATTTCTAACCTTTTTCATATCCACGCCCTTTTAGTTGGTATTAGACTTCAAATTTATAGGTAATAGACTATTCCCCCCAAAATGATAGAACTTGGTTTTTGGAGGGGGTGTTAGCCTTGGATTTTCGGACAAATTGGTCCTGACTCGACGAGCCCCATTTTAAATGAGTATTAGCCTTAGATTTCTAACCTTGTTCATATACAATACCTTTTAGTTGGTATTAGACTTCAAATTTATGGGTAATAGACTTTTCCCCCCAAAATGATAGAACTTGGTTTTTGGAGGGGGTGTTAGCATTGGAATTTCAGACAAATTGGTCCTGACTTCACGAGCCCCATTTTAAATGAGTATTAGCCTTAGATTTCTAACCTTGTTCATATCCAATCCCTTTTTGTTGGTATTAGACTTCAAATTTATGGGTAATAGACTTTTCCCCCCAAAATGATAGAAGTTGGTTTTTGGGGGGGGTGTTAGCCTTGGATTTTCAGACAAATTGGTTCTGACTTCACGAGCCCCATTTTAAATGAGTATTAGCCTTATATTTCTAACCTTGTTCATATCCAAGCCCTTTTAGTTGGTATTAGACTTCAAATTTATGGGTAATAGACTATTCCCCCCAAAATGATAGAACTTGGTTTTTGGAGGGGGTGTTAGCCTTGGATTTTCGGACAAATTGATCCTTATGCGACGAGCCCCATTTAAATACGTATTAGCCTTAGATTTCGAACCTAGTTCATATCCAAGCCCTTTTAGTTGGTATTAGACTTCAAATTTATGGGTAATAGACTATTCCCCCCAAAATGATAGAACTTGGTTTTTGGGGGGGGTGTTAGCCTTGGATTTTCGGACAAATTGGTCCTGAATTCACGAGCCCCATTTTAAATGAGTATTAGCCTTAGATTTCTAACCTTGTTCATATCCAATCCCTTTTAGTTGGTATTAGACTTCAAATTTATGGGTAATAGACTTTTCCCCTCAAAATGATAGAACTTGGTTTTTGGAGGGGGTGGTAGCCTTGGATTTTCGGACAAATTGGTCCTGACTTCACGAGCCCCATTTTAAATGAGTATTAGCCTTAGATTTCTAACCTTGTTCATATCCAATCCCTTTTTGTTGGTATTAGACTTCAAATTTATGGGTAATAGACTTTTCCCCCCAAAATGATAGAACTTGGTTTTTGGGTGGGGGTGTTAGCCTTGAATTTTCGGACAAATGGGTCCTGACTTCACGAGCCCCATTTTAAATGAGTATTAGCCTTAGATTTCTAACCTTGTTCATATCCAATCCCTTTTTGTTGGTATTAGACTTCAAATTTATGGGTAATAGACTTTTCCCCCCAAAATGATAGAACTTGGTTTTTGGGGGGGGTGTTAGCCTTGGATTTTCGGACAAATTGGTCCTGACTTCACGAGCCCCATTTTAAATGAGTATTAGCCTTATATTTCTAACCTTGTTCATATCCAAGCCCTTTTAGTTGGTATTAGACTTCAAATTTAGGGGTAATAGACTATTCCCCCCAAAATGATAGAACTTGGTTTTTGGAGGGGGTGTTAGCCTTGGATTTTCGGACAAATTGGTCCTGACTCGACGAGCCCCATTTTAAATGAGTATTAGCCTTAGATTTCTAACCTTGTTCATATCCAAAATCTTTTAGTTGGTATTAGACTTCAAATTTATGGGTAATAGACTTTTCCCCCCAAAATGATAGAACTTGGTTTTTGGAGGGGGTGTTAGTCTTGGATTTTCGTACAAATTGATCCTTATTTGACGAGCCCCATGTAATTGAGTATTAGCCTTATATTTCTAACCTTGTTCATATCCAATCCCTTTTAGTTGCTATTAGACTTCAAATTTATGGGTAATAGACTTTTCCCCGAAAAATGATTGAACTTGGTTTTTGGAGGGGGTGTTAGCCTTGGATTTTCGGACAAATTGATCCTTATTCGACGAGCCCCATTTAAATGAGTATTAGCCTTAGATTTCTAACCTTGTTCATATCCAATCCCTTTTAGTTGGTATTAGACTTCAAATTTATGGGTAATAGACTTTTCCCCCAAAAATGATTGAACTTGGTTTTTGGAGGGGGTGTTAGCCTTGGATTTTCGGACAAATTGGTCCTGACTTCACGAGCCCCATTTTAAATGAGTATTAGCCTTAGATTTCTAACCTTGTTCATATCCAATCCCTTTTAGTTGGTATTAGACTTCAAATTTATGGGTAATAGACTTTTCCCCCCAAAATGATAGAACTTGGTTTTTGGAGGGGGTGGTAGCCTTGGATTTTCGGACAAATTGGTCCTGACTTCACGAGCCCCATTTTAAATGAGTATTAGCCTTAGATTTCTAACCTTGTTCATATCCAATCCCTTTTTGTTGGTATTAGACTTCAAATTTATGGGTAATAGACTTTTCCCCCCAAAATGATAGAACTTGGTTTTTGGGGGGGGTGTTAGCCTTGAATTTTCGGACAAATTGGTCCTGACTTCACGAGCCCCATTTTAAATGAGTATTAGCCTTAGATTTCTAACCTTGTTCATATCCAATCCCTTTTAGTTGGTATTAGACTTCAAATTTATGGGTAATAGACTTTTCCCACCAAAATGATAGAACTTGGTTTTTGGAGGGGGTGTTAGTCTTGGATTTTCGTACAAATTGATCCTTATTTGACGAGCCCCATGTAATTGGGTATTAGCCTTATATTTCTAAACTTGTTCATATCCAATCCCTTTTAGTTGCTATTAGACTTCAAATTTATGGGTAATAGATTTTTCCCCGAAAAATGATTGAACTTGGTTTTTGGAGGGGGTGTTAGCCTTGGATTTTCGGACAAATTGATCCTTATTCGACGAGCCCCATTTAAATGAGTATTAGCCTTAGATTTCTAACCTTGTTCATATCCAATCCCTTTAAGTTGGTATTAGACTTCAAATTTATGGGTAATAGACTTTTCCCCCAAAACATGATTGAACTTGGTTTTTGGAGGCGGTGTTAGCCTTGGATTTTCGGACAAATTGGTCCTGACTTCACGAGCCCCATTTTGAATGAGTATTAGCCTTAGATTTCTAACCTTGTTCATATCCAATACCTTTTTGTTGGTATTAGACTTCAAATTTATGGGTAATAGACTTTTCCCCTCAAAATGATAGAACTTGGTTTTTGGAGGGGGTGGTAGCCTTGGATTTTCGGACAAATTGGTCCTGACTTCACGAGCCCCATTTTAAATGAGTATTAGCCTTAGATTTCTAACCTTGTTCATATCCAATCCCTTTTTGTTGGTATTAGACTTCAAATTTATGGGTAATAGAATATTCCCCCCAAAATAATAGAACTTGGTTTTTGGTGGCGGTGTTAGCCTTGGATTTTCGGACAAATTGGTCCTGACTCGACGAGCCCCATTTTAAATGAGTATTAGCCTTATATTTATAACCTTGTTCATATCCAATCCCTTTTAGTTGGTATTAGACTTCAAATTTATGGGTAATAGACTTTTCCCCCCAAAATGATAGAACTTGGTTTTTTTGGGGGGGGTTAGCCTTGGATTTTCGGACAAATTGGTCCTGACTTCACGAGCCCCATTTTAAATGAGTATTAGTCTTATATTTATAACCTTGTTCATATCCAAGCCCTTTTAGTTGGTATTAGACATCAAATTTATGGGTAATAGACTATTCCCCCCAAAATGATAGAACTTGGTTTTTGGAGGGGTTGTTAGCCTTGGATTTTCGGACAAATTGGTCCCGACTCGACGAGCCCCCATTTTAAATGAGTATTAGACTTAGATTTCTAACCATGTTCATATCCAATCCCTTTTTGTTGTTATTAGACTTCAAATTTATGGGTAATAGAATTTTCCCCTCAAAATGATAGAACTTGGTTTTTGGAGGGGGTGTTAGCCTTGGATTTTTGGACAAATTGGTCCTGACTCGACGAGCCCCATTTTAAATGAGTATTAGCCTTAGATTTCTAACCTTGTTCATATCCAATCCCTTTTAGTTGGTATTAAACTTCAAATTTATGGGTAATAGAATTTTCCCCCCAAAATGATAGAACTTGGTTTTTGGTGGGGGTGTTAGCCTTGGATTTTCGGACAAATTGGTCCTGACTCGACGAGCCCCATTTTAAATGAGTATAAGCCTTAGATTTCTAACCTTGTTCATATCCAATCCCTTTTAGTTGTTATTAGACTTCAAATTTATGGGTAATAGACTTTTCCCCCCAAAATGATAGAACTTGGTTTTTGGGGGGGGGTGTTAGCCTTGGATTTTCGGACAAATTGGTCTTGACTTCACGAGCCCCATTTTAAATGAGTATTAGTCTTATATTTATAACCTTGTTCATATCCAAGCCCTTTTAGTTGGTATTAGACATCAAATTTATGGGTAATAGACTATTCCCCCCAAAATGATAGAACTTGGTTTTTGGAGGGGGTGTTAGCCTTGGATTTTCGGACAAATTGGTCCTGACTCGACGAGCCCCATTTTTAAATGAGTATTAGCCTTAGATTTCAAACCATGTTCATATCCAATCCCTTTTTGTTAGTATTAGACTTCAAATTTATGGGTAATAGAATTTTCCCCCCAAAATGATAGAACTTGGTTTTTGGAGGGGGTGTTAGCCTTGGATTTTCGGACAAATTTGTCCTGATTTTACGAGCCCCATTTTAAATGAGTATTAGCCTTAGATTTCTAACCTTGTTCATATCCAATACCTTTTAGTTGGTATTAGAATTCAAATTTATGGGTAATAGACTTGTTCCCCAAAAATGATAGAACTTGGTTTTTGGAGGGGGTGTTAGCCTTGGATTTTAAGACAAATTGGTCCTAACTTGACGAGCCCCATTTTAAATGAGTATTAGCCTTAGATTTCTAACCTTTTTCATATCCAATACCTTTTAGTTGGTATTAGACTTCAAATTTATGGGTAATAGACTTTGCCCCCAAAAATGATTGATCTTGGTTTTTGGAGGGGGTGTTAGCCTTGGATTTTCGGACAAATTGGTCCTCACTCGACGAGCCCTATTTTAAATGAGTATTAGCCTTATATTTCTAACCTTGTTCATATCCAATCCCTTTTAGTTGGTATTAGACTTCAAATTTATGGGTAATAGACTTTTCCCCCCAAAATGATAGAACTTGGTTTTTGGAGGGGGTGTTAGCCTTGGATTTTCGGACAAATTGATCCTTTAGTCGACGAGCCCCATTTAAATGAGTATTAGCCTTAGATTTCTAACCTTGTTGATATCCAATCCCTTTTAGTTGGTATTACATTTCAAATTTATGGGTAATAGAGTTTTCCCCCCAAAATGATAGAACTTGGTTTTTGGAGGGGGTGTTAGCCTTGGATTTTCAGACAAATTGGTCCTGACTTCACGAGCCCCATTTTAAATGAGTATTAGCCTTAGATTTCTAACCTTGTTCATATCCAATACCTTTTAGTTGGTATTAGACTTCAAATTTATGGGTAATAGACTTTTCCCCCCAAAATGATAGAACTTGGTTTTTGGAGGGGGTGTGAGCCTTGGATTTTCGGACAAATTGGTCCTGACTTCACGAGCCCCATTTTAAATGAGTATTTACCTTAGATTTCTAACCTTGTTCATATCCAATCCCTTTAGTTGGTATTAGACTTCAAATTTATGGGTAATAGACTTTTCCCCCCAAAATGATAGTACTTGGTTTTTGGAGGGGGTGTTAGCCTTGGATTTTCGGACAAATTGGTCCTGACTTCACGAGCCCCATTTTAAATGAGTATTAGCCTTAGATTTCTAACCTTGTTCTTATCCAATACTTTTTTGTTGGTATTAGACTTCAAATTTATGGGTAATAGACGTTTCCCCAAAAAATGATTGAACTTGGTTTTTGGAGGGGGTGTTAGCCTTGGATTTTCGGACAAATTGGTCCTGACTCGACGAGCCCCATTTTAAATGAGTATTAGCCTTATATTTATAACCTTGTTCATATCCAATCCCTTTTAGTTGGTATTAGACTTCAAATTTATGGGTAATAGACTTTTCCCCCCAAAATGATAGAACTTGGTTTTTTGGGGGGGGGGTTAGCCTTGGATTTTCGGACAAATTGGTCCTGACTTCACGAGCCCCATTTTAAATGAGTATTAGTCTTATATTTATAACCTTGTTCATATCCAAGCCCTTTTAGTTGGTATTAGACATCAAATTTATGGGTAATAGACTATTCCCCCCAAAATGATAGAACTTGGTTTTTGGAGGGGGTGTTAGCCTTGGATTTTCGGACAAATTGGTCCCCGACTCGACGAGCCCCATTTTAAATGAGTATTAGACTTAGATTTCTAACCATGTTCATATCCAATCCCTTTTTGTTGTTATTAGACTTCAAATTTATGGGTAATAGAATTTTCCCCTCAAAATGATAGAACTTGGTTTTTGGAGGGGGTGTTAGCCTTGGATTTTCGGACAAATTGGTCCTGACTCGACGAGCCCCATTTTAAATGAGTATTAGCCTTAGATTTCTAACCTTGTTCATATCCAATCCCTTTTAGTTGGTATTAGACTTCAAATTTATGGGTAATAGAATTTTCCCCCCAAAATGATAGAACTTGGTTTTTGGTGGGGGTGTTAGCCTTGGATTTTCGGACAAATTGGTCCTGACTCGACGAGCCCCATTTTAAATGAGTATAAGCCTTAGATTTCTAACCTTGTTCATATCCAATCCCTTTTAGTTGGTATTAGACTTCAAATTTATGGGTAATAGACTTTTCCCCCCAAAATGATTGAACTTGGTTTTTGGGGGGGGTGTTAGCCTTGGATTTTCGGACAAATTGGTCTTGACTTCACGAGCCCCATTTTAAATGAGTATTAGTCTTATATTTATAACCTTGTTCATATACAAGCCCTTTTAGCTGGTATTAGACATCAAATTTATGGGTAATAGACTATTCCCCCCAAAATGATAGAACTTGGTTTTTGGAGGGGGTGTTAGCCTTGGATTTTCGGACAAATTGGTCCTGACTCGACGAGCCCCATTTTTAAATGAGTATTAGCCTTAGATTTCAAACCATGTTCATATCCAATCCCTTTTTGTTAGTATTAGACTTCAAATTTATGGGTAATAGAATTTTCCCCCCAAAATGATAGAACTTGGTTTTTGGAGGGGGTGTTAGCCTTGGATTTTCGGACAAATTTGTCCCCGATTTTACGAGCCCCATTTTAAATGAGTATTAGCCTTAGATTTCTAACCTTGTTCATATCCAATACCTTTTAGTTGGTATTAGAATTCAAATTTATGGGTAATAGACTTGTTCCCCCAAAATGATAGAACTTGGTTTTTGGAGGGGGTGTTAGCCTTGGATTTTAAGACAAATTGGTCCTAACTTGACGAGCCCCATTTTAAATGAGTATTAGCCTTAGATTTCTAACCTTTTTCATATCCAATACCTTTTAGTTGGTATTAGACTTCAAATTTATGGGTAATAGACATTTCCCCCAAAAATGATTGATCTTGGTTTTTGGAGGGGGTGTTAGCCTTGGATTTTCGGACAAATTGGTCCTCACTCGACGAGCCCTATTTTAAATGAGTATTAGCCTTAGATTTCTAACCTTGTTCATATCCAATCCCTTTTAGTTGGTACTAGACTTCAAATTTATGGGTAATAGACTTTTCCCCCCAAAATGATAGAACTTGGTTTTTGGAGGGGGTGTTAGCCTTGGATTTTCGGACAAATTGATCCTTATTCGACGAGCCCCATTTAAATGAGTATTAGCCTTAGATTTCTAACCTTGTTCATATCCAATCCCTTTTAGTTGGTATTAGACTTCAAATTTATGGGTAATAGACTTTTCCCCTCAAAATGATAGAACTTGGTTTTTGGGGGGGGGTGTTAGCCTTGGATTTTCGGACAAATTGGTCCTTACTTCACGAGCTCCATTTTAAATAAGTATTAGCCTTAGATTTCTAACCTTGTTCATATCCAATCCCTTTTTGTTGGTATTAGACTTCAAATTTATGGGTAATAGACTTTTCCCCCCAAAATGATAGAACTTGGTTTTTGGGGGGGGTGTTAGCCTTGGATTTTCGGACAAATTGGTCCTGACTTCACGAGCCCCATTTTAAATGAGTATTAGTCTTATATTTATAACCTTGTTCATATCCAAGCCCTTTTAGTTGGTATTAGATATCAAATTTATGGGTAATAGACTATTCCCCCCAAAATGATAGAACTTGGTTTTTGGAGGGGTTGTTAGCCTTGGATTTTCGGACAAATTGGTCCTGACTCGACGAGCCCCATTTTAAGTGAGTATTAGACTTAGATTTCTAACCATGTTCATATCCAATCCCTTTTTGTTGTTATTAGACTTCAAATTTATGGGTAATAGAATTTTCCCCCCAAAATGATAGAACTTGGTTTTTGGAGGGGGTGCTAGCCTTGGTTTTTCGGACAAATTGGTCCTGACTCGACGAGCCCCATTTTAAATGAGTATTAGCCTTATATTTCTAACCTTGTTGATATCCAATCCCTTTTAGTTGGTATTACATTTCAAATTTATGGGTAATAGAGTTTTCCCCCCAAAATGATAGAACTTGGTTTTTGGAGGGGGTGTTAGCCTTGGATTTTCAGACAAATTGGTCCTGACTTCACGAGCCCCATTTTAAATGAGTATTAGCCTTAGATTTCTAACCTTGTTCATATCCAATACCTTTTAGTTGGTATTAGACTTCAAATTTATGGGTAATAGACTTTTCCCCCCAAAATGATAGAACTTGGTTTTTGGAGGGGGTGTGAGCCTTGGATTTTCGGACAAATTGGTCCTGACTTCACGAGCCCCATTTTAAATGAGTATTTACCTTAGATTTCTAACCTTTTTCATATCCAATCCCTTTAGTTGGTATTAGACTTCAAATTTATGGGTAATAGACTTTTCCCCCCAAAATGATAGTACTTGGTTTTTGGAGGGGGTGTTAGCCTTGGATTTCGGACAAATTGGTCCTGACTTCACGAGACCCATTTTAAATGAGTATTAGCCTTAGATTTCTAACCTTGTTCTTATCCAATACTTTTTTGTTGGTATTAGACTTCAAATTTATGGGTAATAGACGTTTCCCCAAAAAATGATTGAACTTGGTTTTTGGAGGGGGTGTTAGCCTTGGATTTTCGGACAAATTGGTCCTGACTCGACGAGCCCCATTTTAAATGAGTATTAGCCTTATATTTATAACCTTGTTCATATCCAATCCCTTTTAGTTGGTATTAGACTTCAAATTTATGGGTAATAGAGTTTTCCCCCCAAAATGATAGAACTTGGTTTTTGGAGGGGGTGTTAGCCTTGGATTTTCAGACAAATTGGTCCTGACTTCACGAGCCCCATTTTAAATGAGTATTAGTCTTATATTTATAACCTTGTTCATATCCAAGCCCTTTTAGTTGGTATTAGACATCAAATTTATGGGTAATAGACTATTCCCCCCAAAATGATAGAACTTGGTTTTTGGAGGGGGTGTTAGCCTTGGATTTTCGGACAAATTGGTCCTGACTCGACGAGCCCCATTTTAAATGAGTATTAGACTTAGATTTCTAACCATGTTCATATCCAATCCCTTTTTGTTGTTATTAGACTTCAAATTTATGGGTAATAGAATTTTCCCCTCAAAATGATAGAACTTGGTTTTTGGAGGGGGTGTTAGCCTTGGATTTTCGGACAAATTGGTCCTGACTCGACGAGCCCCATTTTAAATGAGTATTAGCCTTAGATTTCTAACCTTGTTCATATCCAATCCCTTTTAGTTGGTATTAGACTTCAAATTTATGGGTAATAGAATTTTCCCCCCAAAATGATAGAACTTGGTTTTTGGTGGGGGTGTTAGCCTTGGATTTTCGGACAAATTGGTCCTGACTCGACGAGCCCCATTTTAAATTAGTATAAGACTTAGATTTCTAACCTTGTTCATATCCAATCCCTTTTAGTTGGTATTAGACTTCAAATTTATGGGTAATAGACTTTTCCCCCCAAAATGATTGAACTTGGTTTTTGGGGGGGGTGTTAGCCTTGGATTTTCGGACAAATTGGTCTTGACTTCACGAGCCCCATTTTAAATGAGTATTAGTCTTATATTTATAACCTTGTTCATATCCAAGCCCTTTTAGTTGGTATTAGACATCAAATTTATGGGTAATAGACTATTCCCCCCAAAATGATAGAACTTGGTTTTTGGAGGGGGTGTTCGCCTTGGATTTTCGGACAAATTGGTCCTGACTCGACGAGCCCCATTTTTAAATGAGTATTAGCCTTAGATTTCAAACCATGTTCATATCCAATCCCTTTTTGTTAGTATTAGACTTCAAATTTATGGGTAATAGAATTTTCCCCCCAAAGTGATAGAACTTGGTTTTTGGAGGGGGTGTTAGCCTTGGATTTTCGGACAAATTTGTCCTGATTTTACGAGCCCCATTTTAAATGAGTATTAGCCTTAGATTTCTAACCTTGTTCATATCCAATACCTTTTAGTTGGTATTAGAATTCAAATTTATGGGTAATAGACTTGTTCCCCCAAAATGATAGAACTTGGTTTTTGGAGGGGGTGTTAGCCTTGGATTTTAAGACAAATTGGTCCTCACTTGACGAGCCCCATTTTAAATGAGTATTAGCCTTAGATTTCTAACCTTTTTCATATCCAATACCTTTTAGTTGGTATTAGACTTCAAATTTATGGGTAATAGACTTTTCCCCCAAAAATGATTGATCTTGGTTTTTGGAGGGGGTGTTAGCCTTGGATTTTCGGACAAATTGGTCCTCACTCGACGAGCCCTATTTTAAATGAGTATTAGCCTTAGATTTCTAACCTTGTTCATATCCAATCCCTTTTAGTTGGTATTAGACTTCAAATTTATGGGTAATAGACTTTTCCCCCCAAAATGATAGAACTTGGTTTTTGGAGGGGGTGTTAGCCTTGGATTTTCGGACAAATTGATCCTTATTCGACGAGCCCCATTTAAATGAGTATTAGCCTTAGATTTCTAACCTTGTTCATATCCAATCCCTTTTAGTTGGTATTAGACTTCAAATTTATGGGTAATAGACTTTTCCCCTCAAAATGATAGAACTTGGTTTTTGGGGGGGGTGTTAGCCTTGGATTTTCGGACAAATTGGTCCTTACTTCACGAGCTCCATTTTAAATAAGTATTAGCCTTAGATTTCTAACCTTGTTCATATCCAATCCCTTTTTGTTGGTATAACACTTCAAATTTATGGGTAATAGACTTTTCCCCCCAAAATGATAGAACTTGGTTTTTGGGGGGGGTGTTAGCCTTGGATTTTCGGACAAATTGGTCCTGACTTCACGAGCCCCATTTTAAATGAGTATTAGTCTTATATTTATAACCTTGTTCATATCCAAGCCCTTTTAGTTGGTATTAGATATCAAATTTATGGGTAATAGACTATTCCCCCCAAAATGATAGAACTTGGTTTTTGGAGGGGTTGTTAGCCTTGGATTTTCGGACAAATTGGTCCTGACTCGACGAGCCCCATTTTAAATGAGTATTAGACTTAGATTTCTAACCATGTTCATATCCAATCCCTTTTTGTTGTTATTAGACTTCAAATTTATGGGTAATAGAATTTTCCCCCCAAAATGATAGAACTTGGTTTTTGGAGGGGTTGTTAGCCTTGGATTTTCGGACAAATTGGTCCTGACTCGACGAGCCCCATTTTAAATGAGTATTAGACTTAGATTTCTAACCATGTTCATATCCAATCCCTTTTTGTTGTTATTAGACTTCAAATTTATGGGTAATAGAATTTTCCCCCAAAATGATAGAACTTGGTTTTTGGAGGGGGTGTTAGCCTTGGATTTTCAGACAAATTGGTCCTGACTTCACAAGCCCCATTTTAAATGAGTATTAGCCTTATATTTCTAACCTTGTTCATATCCAATCCCTTTTAGTTGGTATTACATTTCAAATTTATAGGTAATAGAGTTTTCCGCCCAAAATGATAGAACTTGGTTTTTGGAGGGGGTGTTAGCCTTGGATTTTCGGACAAATTGGTCCTGACTTCACGAGCCCCATTTTAAATGAGTATTAGCCTTAGATTTCTAACCTTGTTCATATCCAATACCTTTTAGTTGGTATTAGACTTCAAATTTATGGGTAATAGACTTTTCCCCCCAAAATGATAGAACTTGGTTTTTGGAGGGGGTGTGAGCCTTGGATTTTCGGACAAATTGGTCCTGACTTCACGAGCCCCATTTTAAATGAGTATTTACCTTAGATTTCTAACCTTGTTCATATCCAATCCCTTTAGTTGGTATTAGACTTCAAATTTATGGGTAATAGACTTTTCCCCCCAAAATGATAGTACTTGGTTTTTTGGAGGGGGTGTTAGCCTTGGATTTTTCGGACAAATTGGTCCCCGACTTCACGAGCCCCATTTTAAATGAGTATTAGCCTTAGATTTCTAACCTTGTTCTTATCCAATACCTTTTTGTTGGTATTAGACTTCAAATTTATGGGTAATAGACTTTTCCCCCCAAAATGATAGTACTTGGTTTTTGGAGGGGGTGTTAGCCTTGGATTTTCAGACAAATTGGTCCTGACTTCACAAGCCCCATTTTAAATGAGTATTAGCCTTATATTTCTAACCTTGTTCATATCCAATCCCTTTTAGTTGGTATTACATTTCAAATTTATGGGTAATAGAGTTTTCCCCCCAAAATGATAGAACTTGGTTTTTGGAGGGGGTGTTAGCCTTGGATTTTCGGACAAATTGGTCCTGACTTCACGAGCCCCATTTTAAATGAGTATTAGCCTTATATTTCTAACCTTGTTCATATCCAATCCCTTTTAGTTGGTATTACATTTCAAATTTATGGGTAATAGAGGTTTCCCCCCAAAATGATAGAACTTGGTTTTTGGGGGGGGTGTTAGCCTTGGATTTTCGGACAAATTGGTCCTGACTCGACGAGCCCCATTTTAAATGAGTATTAGCCTTATATTTCTAACCTTGTTCATATCCAATCCCTTTTAGTTGGTATTACATTTCAAATTTATGGGTAATAGAGTTTTCCCCCCAAAATGATAGAACTTGGTTTTTGGAGGGGGTGTTAGCCTTGGATTTTCAGACAAATTGGTCCTGACTTCACGAGCCCCATTTTAAATGAGTATTAGCCTTAGATTTCTAACCTTGTTCATATCCAATACCTTTTAGTTGGTATTAGACTTCAAATTTATGGGTAATAGACTTTTCCCCCCAAAATGATAGAACTTGGTTTTTGGAGGGGGTGTGAGCCTTGGATTTTCGGACAAATTGGTCCTGACTTCACGAGCCCCATTTTAAATGAGTATTTACCTTAGATTTCTAACCTTGTTCATATCCAATCCCTTTAGTTGGTATTAGACTTCAAATTTATGGGTAATAGACTTTTCCCCCCAAAATGATAGTACCTGGTTTTTGGAGGGGGTGTTAGCCTTGGATTTTCGGACAAATTGGTCCTGACTTCACGAGCCCCATTTTAAATGAGTATTAGCCTTAGATTTCTAACCTTGTTCTTATCCAATACCTTTTTGTTGGTATTAGACTTCAAATTTATGGGTAATAGACGTTTCCCCAAAAAATGATTGAACTTGGTTTTTGGAGGGGGTGTTAGCCTTGGATTTTCGGACAAATTTGTCCTGACTCGACGAGCCCCATTTAAATGAGTATTAGTCTTATATTTATAACCTTGTTCATATCCAAGCCCTTTTAGTTGGTATTAGACATCAAATTTATGGGTAATAGACTATTCCCCCCAAAATGATAGAACTTGGTTTTTGGAGGGGGTGTTAGCCTTGGATTTTCGGACAAATTGGTCCTGACTCGACGAGCCCCATTTTTAAATGAGTATTAGCCTTAGATTTCTAACCTTGTTCATATCCAATACCTTTTAGTTGGTATTAGAATTCAAATTTATGGGTAATAGACTTGTTCCCCCAAAATGATAGAATTTGGTTTTTGGAGGGGGTGTTAGCCTTGGATTTTAAGACAAATTGGTCCTAACTTGACGAGCCCCATTTTAAATGAGTATTAGCCTTAGATTTCTAACCTTCTTCATATCCAATACCTTTTAGTTGGTATTAGACTTCAAATTTATGGGTAATAGACTTTTCCCCCAAAAATGATTGATCTTGGTTTTTGGAGGGGGTGTTAGCCTTGGATTTTCGGACAAATTGGTCCTCACTCGACGAGCCCTATTTTAAATGAGTATTAGCCTTAGATTTCTAACCTTGTTCATATCCAATCCCTTTTAGTTGGTATTAGACTTCAAATTTATGGGTAATAGACTTTTCCCCCCAAAATGATAGAACTTGGTTTTTGGAGGGGGTGTTAGCCTTGGATTTTCGGACAAATTGATCCTTATTCGACGAGCCCCATTTAAATGAGTATTAGCCTTAGATTTCTAACCTTGTTCATATCCAATCCCTTTTAGTTGGTATTAGACTTCAAATTTATGGGTAATAGACTTTTCCCCTCAAAATGATAGAACTTGGTTTTTGGGGGGGGGTGTTAGCCTTGGATTTTCGGACAAATTGGTCCTTACTTCACGAGCCCCATTTTAAATGAGTATTAGTCTTATATTTATAGCCTTGTTTATATACAAGCCCTTTTAGTTGGTATTAGACTTCAAATTTATGGGTAATAGACTTTTCCCCCCAAAATGATAGAA
This sequence comes from Salix suchowensis, assembly GCA_029030765.1. Taxonomy (NCBI): domain Eukaryota; kingdom Viridiplantae; phylum Streptophyta; class Magnoliopsida; order Malpighiales; family Salicaceae; genus Salix; species Salix suchowensis. The sequence goes on along the minus strand of JAPFFH010000028.1, from coordinate 3,775,574 downwards.
CTTGGTTTTTGGAGGGGGTGTGAGCCTTGGATTTTCGGACAAATTGGTCCTGACTTCACGAGCCCCATTTTAAATGAGTATTTACCTTAGATTTCTAACCTTGTTCATATCCAATCCCTTTTAGTTGGTATTAGACTTCAAATTTATGGGTAATAGACTTTTCCCCCCAAAATGATAGAACTTGGTTTTTGGAGGGGGTGTTAGCCTTGGATTTTCGGACAAATTGATCCTTATTCGACGAGCCCCATTTAAATGAGTATTAGCCTTAGATTTCTAACATTGTTCATATCCAATCCCTTTTAGTTGGTATTAGATTTCAAATTTATGGGTAATAGAGTTTTCCCCCCAAAATGATAGAACTTGGTTTTTGGAGGGGGTGTTAGCCTTGGATTTTCAGACAAATTGGTCCTGACTTCACGATCCCCATTTTAAATGAGTATTAGCCTTAGATTTCTAACCTTGTTCATATCCAATCCCTTTTAGTTGGTATTAGACTTCAAATTTATGGGTAATAGACTTTTCCCCCCAAAATGATAGAACTTGGTTTTTGGAGGGGGTGTTAGCCTTGGATTTTCGGACAAATTGATCCTTATTCGACGAGCCCCATTTAAATGAGTATTAGCCTTAGATTTCTAACATTGTTCATATCCAATCCCTTTTAGTTGGTATTAGACTTCAAATTTATGGGTAATAGACTTTTCCCCTCAAAATGATAGAACTTGGTTTTTGGCGGGGGTGTTAGCCTTGGATTTTCGGACAAATTGGTCCTGACTTCACGAGCTCCATTTTAAATAAGTATTAGCCTTAGATTTCTAACCTTGTTCATATCCAATCCCTTTTTGTTGGTATTAGACTTAAAATTTATGGGTAATAGACTTTTCCCCCCAAAATGATAGAACTTGGTTTTTGGGGGGGGTGTTAGCCTTGGATTTTCGGACAAATTTGTCCTGACTTCACGAGCCCCATTTTAAATGAGTATTAGTCTTATATTTATAACCTTGTTCATATCCAAGCCCATTTAGTTGGTATTAGACATCAAATTTATGGGTAATAGACTATTCCCCCCAAAATGATAGAACTTGGTTTTTGGAGGGGTTGTTAGCCTTGGATTTTCGGACAAATTGGTCCTCACTCGACGAGCCCCATTTTAAATGAGTATTAGACTTAGATTTATAACCATGTTCATATCCAATCCCTTTTTGTTGTTATTAGACTTCAAATTTATGGGTAATAGAATTTTCCCCCCAAAATGATAGAACTTGGTTTTTGGAGGGGGTGTTAGCCTTGGATTTTCGGACAAATTGGTCCTGACTCGACGAGCCCCATTTTAAATGAGTATTAGCCTTAGATTTCTAACCTTGTTAATATCCAATCCCTTTTAGTTGGTATTAGATTTCAAATTTATGGGTAATAGAGTTTTCCCCCCAAAATGATAGAACTTGGTTTTTGGAGGGGGTGTTAGCCTTGGATTTTCAGACAAATTGGTCCTGACTTCACGATCCCCATTTTAAATGAGTATTAGCCTTAGATTTCTAACCTTTTTCATATCCAATACCTTTTAGTTGGTATTAGACTTCAAATTTATGGGTAATAGACTTTTCCCCCCAAAATGATAGAACTTGGTTTTTGGAGGGGGTGTTAGCCTTGGATTTTCGGACAAATTGGTCCTAACTCGACGAGCCCCATTTTAAATGAGTATTAGCCTTAGATTTCTAACCTTGTTCATATACAATACCATTTAGTTGGTATTAGACTTCAAATTTTTGGGTAATATTCTTTTCCCCCAAACATGATTGAACTTAGTTTTTGGAGGGGGTGTTAGCCTTGGATTTTCGGACAAATTGGTCCTGACTCGACGAGCCCCATTTTAAATGAGTATTAGCCTTAAATTTATAACCTTGATCATATCCAATACCATTTAGTTGGTATTATACTTCAAATTTATGGGTAATAGACGTTTCCCCAAAAAATGATTGAACTTGGTTTTTGGAGGGGGTGTTAGCCTTGGATTTTCGGACAAATTGGTCCTCACTCGACGAGCTCTATTTTAAATGAGTATTAGCCTTAGATTTCGAACCTTGTACATATCCAATACCTTTTAGTTGGTATTAGACTTCAAATTTATGGGTAATAGACTTTTCCCCCAAAAATGATTGAACATGGTTTTTGGAGGGGGTGTTAGCCTTGGATTTTAAGACAAATTGGTCCTGACTTCACGAGCTCCATTTTAAATAAGTATTAGCCTTAGATTTCTAACCTTGTTCATATCCAATCCCTTTTTGTTGGTATTAGACTTCAAATTTATGGGTAATAGACTTTTCCCCCCAAAATGATAGAACTTGGTTTTTGGGGGGGGGTGTTAGCCTTGGATTTTCGGACAAATTTGTCCTGACTTCACGAGCCCCATTTTAAATGAGTATTAGTCTTATATTTATAGCCTTGTTTATATACAAGCCCTTTTAGTTGGTATTAGACTTCAAATTTATGGGTAATAGAATTTTCCCCCCAAAATGATAGAACTTGGTTTTTGGAGGGGGTGTTAGCCTTGGATTTTCGGAAAAATTGGTC
>JAPFFH010000028.1:3752167-3772506 GCA_029030765.1 Salix suchowensis | reverse complement strand
GAAGGTATTGGATATGAACAAGGTTAGAAATCTAAGGCTAATACTCATTTAAAATGGGGCTCGTGAAGTCAGGAACAATTTGTCCGAAAATCCAAGGCTAACACCCCCTCCAAAAACCAAGTTCTATCATTTTGGGGGGTAAAGTCTATTACCCATAAATTTGAAGTCTAATACCAACTAAAAGGTATTGGATATGAACAAGGTTAGAAATCTAAGGCTAATACTCATTTAAAATGGGGCTCGTGAAGTCAGGAACAATTTGTCCGAAAATCCAAGGCTAACACCCCCTCCAAAAACCAAGTTCTATCATTTTGGGGGGTAAAGTCTATTACCAATAAATTTGAAGTCTAATACCAACTAAAAGGGATTGGATATGGACAAGGTTATAAATCTAAAGCTAATACTCATTTAAAATGGGGCTCGTCAAGTGAGGACCAATTTGTCCGAAAATCCAAGGCTAACACCCCCTCCAAAAACCAAGTTCAATCATTTTTGGGGGAAAAGTCTATTACCCATAAATTTGAAGTCTAATACTAACTAAAAGGTATTGCATATGAACAAGGTTAGAAATCTAAGGCTAATACTCATTTAAAATGGGGGCTCGTGAAGTCGGGACCAATTTGTCCGAAAAATCCAAGGCTAACACCCCCTCCAAAAACCAAGTTCTATCATTTTTGGGGGGAAAAGTCTATTACCCATAAATTTGAAGTCTAATACCAACTAAAAAGGGATTGGATATGAACAAGGTTAGAAATCTAAGGCTAATACTCATTTAAAATGGGGCTCGTCGAGTCGGGACCAATTTGTCCGAAAATCCAAGGCTAACACCCCCTCCAAAAACCAAGTTCAATCATGTTTGGGGGGAAAAGTCTATTACCCATAAATTTGAAGTCTAATACCAACTAAAAGGTATTGGATATGAACAAGGTTAGAAATCTAAGGCTAATACTCATTTAAAATGGGGCTCGTGAAGTCAGGGACCAATTTGTCCGAAAATCCAAGGCTAACACCCCCTCCAAAAACCAAGTTCTATCATTTTGGGGGGAAAAGTCTATTACCCATAAATTTGAAGTCTAATACCAACTAAAAAGGGATTGGATATGAACAAGGTTAGAAATCTAAGGCTAATACTCATTTAAAATGGGGCTCGTCGAGTCGGGACCAATTTGTCCGAAAATCCAAGGCTAACACCCCCTCCAAAAACCAAGTTCAATCATGTTTGGGGGGAAAAAGTCTATTACCCATAAATTTGAAGTCTAATACCAACTAAAAGGTATTGGATATGAACAATGGTTAGAAATATAAGGCTAATACTCATTTAAAATGGGGGCTCGTCGAGTCGGGGACCAATTTGTCCGAAAATCCAAGTCAAACACCCCCTCCAAAACACCAAAGTTCAATCATGTTTTGGGGGAAAAGTCTATTACCCATAAATTTGAAGTCTAATACCAACTAAAAGGGATTGGATATGAACAAGGTTAGAAATCTAAGGCTAATACTCATTTAAAATGGGGCTCGTGAAGTCGGGACCAATTTGTCCGAAAATCCAAGGCTAACACCCCTCCAAAAACTAAGTTCAATCATGTTTTGGGGGGAAAAGTCTATTACCCATAAATTTGAAGTCTAATACCAACTAAAAAGGGCTTGGATATGAACAAGGTTAGAAATCTAAGGCTAATACTCATTTAAATGGGGCTCGTCGAGTCAGGGATCAATTTGTCCGAAAAATACAAGGCTAACACCCCTCGCAAAAGACCAAGTTCAAATCATGTTTGGGGGGAAAAGTCTATTACCCATAAATTTGAAGTCTAATACCAACTAAAAAGGGATTGGATATGAACAAGGTTAGAAATCTAAGGCTAATACTCATTTAAAATGGGGCTCGTGAAGTCAGGACCAATTTGTCCGAAAATCCAAGGCTAACACCCCCTCCAAAAACCAAGTTCAATCATTTTTGGGGGAAAAGTCTATTACCCATAAATTTGAAGTCTAATACCAACTAAAAGGTATTGGATATGAACAAGGTTAGAAATCTAAGGCTAATACTCATTTAAAATGGGGCTCGTGAAGTCAGGATCAATTTGTCCGAAAATCCAAGTCTAACACCCCCTCCAAAAACCAAGTTCTATCATTTTGGGGGGAAAAGTCAATTACCCATAAATTTGAAGTCTAATACCAACAAAAAGGGATTGGATATGAACAAGGTTAGAAATCTAAGGCTAATACTCATTTAAAATGGGGCTCGTCGAGTCAGGACCAATTTGTCCGAAAATCCAAGGCTAACACCCCCTCCAAAAACCAAGTTCAATCATGTTTGGGGGAAAAGTCTATTACCCATAAATTTGAAGTCTAATACCAACTAAAAAGGTATTGGATATGAACAAGGTTAGAAATCTAAGGCTAATACTCATTTAAAATGGGGCTCGTGAAGTCGGGACCAATTTGTCCGAAAATCCAAGGCTAACACCCCCTCCAAAAACCAAGTTCTATCATTTTTGGGGGGGAAAAGTCTATTACCCATAAATTTGAAGTCTAATACCAACTAAAAAGGGATTGGATATGAACAAGGTTAGAAATCTAAGGCTAATACTCATTTAAAATGGGGCTCGTCGAAGTCAGGACCAATTTGTCCGAAAATCCAAGGCTAACACCCCCTCCAAAAACCAAGTTCAATCATGTTTGGGGGAAAAATCTATTACCCATAAATTTGAAGTCTAATACCAACTAAAAGGTATTGGATATGAACAATGATTGAAATATAAGGCTAATACTCATTTAAAATGGGGCTCGTCGCGTCAGGACCAATTTGTCCGAAAATCCAAGTCAAAAATCCCCTCCAAACACAAAGTTCAATCATGTTTGGGGGAAAAGTCGATTACCCATAAATTTGAAGTCTAATACCAACTAAAAGGGATTGGATATGAACAAGGTTGGAAATCTAAGGCTAATACTCATTTAAAATGGGGCTCGTGAAGTCAGGACCAATTTGTCCGAAAATCCAAGGCTAACACCCCCTCCAAAAACTAAGTTCAATTATGTTTGGGGGAAAAGTCTATTACCCATAAATTTGAATTCTAATACCAACAAAAAAGGGCTTGGATATGAACTAGGTTAGAAATCTTAGGCTAATACTCATTTAAAATGGGGCTTGTCGAGTCGGGACCAATTTGTCCGAAAATCCAAGGCTAACACCCCCTCCAAAAGACCAAGTTCAAATCATGTTTGGGGGGAAAAGTCTATTACCCATAAATTTGAAGTCTAATACCAACTAAAAAGGGATTGGATATGAACAAGGTTAGAAATCTAAGGCTAATACTCATTTAAAATGGGGCTCGTGAAGTCGGGACCAATTTGTCCGAAAATCCAAGGCTAACACCCCCTCCAAAAACCAAGTTCAATCATTTTTGGGGGAAAAGTCTATTACCCATAAATTTGAAGTCTAATACCAACTAAAAGGTATTGGATATGAACAAGGTTAGAAATCTAAGGCTAATACTCATTTAAAATGGGGCTCGTGAAGTCAGGATCAATTTGTCCGAAAATCCAAGGCTAACACCCCCTCCAAAAACCAAGTTCTATCATTTTGGGGGGAAAAGTCTATTACCCATAAATTTGAATTCTAATACCAACAAAAAAGGGCTTGGATATGAACTAGGTTAGAAATCTTAGGCTAATACTCATTTAAATGGGCTTGTCGAGTCAGGATCAATTTGTCCGAAAATACAAGGCTAACACCCCCTCGCAAGACGAAGTTCAAACATGCTTGGGGGAAAAGTCTATTACCCATAAATTTGAAGTCTAATACCAACTAAAAAGGGATTGGATATGAACAAGGTTAGAAATCTAAGGCTAATACTCATTTAAAATGGGGCTCGTGAAGTCAGGACCAATTTGTCCGAAAATCCAAGGCTAACACCCCCTCCAAAAACCAAGTTCAATCATTTTTGGGGGAAAAGTCTATTACCCATAAATTTGAAGTCTAATACCAACTAAAAGGTATTGGATATGAACAAGGTTAGAAATCTAAGGCTAATACTCATTTAAAATGGGGCTCGTGAAGTCAGGATCAATTTGTCCGAAAATCCAAGGCTAACACCCCCTCCAAAAACCAAGTTCTATCATTTTGGGGGGAAAAGTCTATTACCTATAAATTTGAAGTCTAATACCAACTAAAAGGGATTGGATATGAACAAGATTAGAAATCTAAGGCTAATACTCATTTAAAATGGGGCTTGTCAAGTCAGGACCAATTTGTCTGAAAATCGAAGGCTAACACCCCCTCCAAAAACCAAGTTCTATAATTTTGGGGGGAAAAGTCTATTACCCATAAATTTGAAGTCTAATACCAACTAAAAGGTATTGGATATGAACAAGGTTAGAAATCTAAGGCTAATACTCATTTAAAATGGGGCTCGTGAAGTCAAGACCAATTTGTCCGAAAATCCAAGGCTAACACCCCCTCCAAAAACCACGTTCAATCATTTTTGGGGGAAAAGTCTATTACCCATAAATTTGAAGTCTAATACCAACAAAAAAGGGCTTGGATATGAACTAGGTTAGAAATCTTAGGCTAATACTCATTTAAATGGGCTTGTCGAGTCAGGATCAATTTGTCCGAAAATACAAGGCTAACACCCCCTCACAAGACCAAGTTCAAACATGCTTGGGGGAAAAGTCTATTACCCATAAATTTGAAGTCTAATACCAACTAAAAAGGGATTGGATATGAACAAGGTTAGAAATATAAGGCTAATACTCATTTAAAATGGGGCTCGTGAAGTCAGGACCAATTTGTCCGAAAATCCAAGGCTAACACCCCCTCCAAAAACCAAGTTCAATCATTTTTGGGGGAAAAGTCTATTACCCATAAATTTGAAGTCTAATACCAACTAAAAGGTATTGGATATGAACAAGGTTAGAAATCTAAGGCTAATACTCATTTAAAATGGGGCTCGTGAAGTCAGGATCAATTTGTCCGAAAATCCAAGGCTAACACCCCCTCCAAAAACCAAGTTCTATCATTTTGGGGGGAAAAGTCTATTACCTATAAATTTGAAGTCTAATACCAACTAAAACGGATTGGATATGAACAAGATTAGAAATCTAAGGCTAATACTCATTTAAAATGGGGCTCGTCGAGTCAGGACCAATTTGTCCGAAAATCCAAGGCTAACACCCCCTCCAAAAACCAAGTTCTATCATTTTGGGGGAAAAAGTCTATTACCCATAAATTTGAAGTCTAATACCAACTAAAAGGTATTGGATATGAACAAGGTTAGAAATCTAAGGCTAATACTCATTTAAAATGGGGCGCGTGAAGTCAGGACCAATTTGTCCGAAAATCCAAGGCTAACACCCCCTCCAAAAACAAAGTTCTATCATTTTGGGTGGAAAAGTCTATTATCTATCAATTTGAAGTCTAATACCAACTAAAAGGGCTTGGATATGAACAAGGTTAGAAATCTAAGGCTAATACTCACTGTAAAATGGGGCTCATGGAGTCATGATCAATTTGTTCGAAAATCCAAGGCTAACACCCCCTCCAAAAACCAAGTTCTATCATTTTTAGGGGAAAAGTCTATTACCCATAAATTTGAAGTCTAATACCAACTAAAAGGGATTGGATATGAACAAGGTTAGAAATCTAAGGCTAATACTCATTTAAAATGGGGCTCGTCGAGTCAGGACCAATTTGTCCGAAAATCCAAGGCTAAACACCCCCTCCAAAAACGAAGTTCAATTATGTTTGGGGGAAAAGTCTATTACCCATAAATTTGAAGTCTAATACCAACTAAAAGGTATTGGATATGAACAAGGTTAGAAATCTAAGGCTAATACTCATTTAAAATGGGGCTCGTGAAGTCAGGATCAATTTGTCCGAAAATCCAAGGCTAACACCCCCTCCAAAAACCAAGTTCTATCATTTTGGGGGGAAAAGTCTATTACCTATAAATTTGAAGTCTAATACCAACTAAAAGGGATTGGATATGAACAAGATTAGAAATCTAAGGCTAATACTCATTGAAAATGGGGCTTGTCAAGTCAGGACCAATTTGTCTGAAAATCGAAGGCTAACACCCCCTCCAAAAACCAAGTTCTATAATTTTGTGGGGAAAAGTCTATTACCCATAAATTTGAAGTCTAATACCAACTAAAAGGTATTGGATATGAACAAGGTTAGAAATATAAGGCTAATACTCATTTAAAATGGGGCTCGTGAAGTCAAGACCAATTTGTCCGAAAATCCTAGGCTAACACCCCCTCCAAAAACCACGTTCAATCATTTTTGGGGGAAAAGTCTATTACCCATAAATTTGAAGTCTAATACCAACTAAAAGGTATTGGATATGAACAAGGTTAGAAATCTAAGGCTAATAATCATTTAAAATGGGGTTCGTCGAGTCAGGACCAATTTGCCCGAAAATCCAACGCAAACACCCCCTCCAAACACAAAGTTCAATCATGTTTTGGGGGAAAAGTCTATTACCCATAAATTTGAAGTCTAATACCAACTAAAAGGTATTGGATATGAACAAGGTTAGAAATCTAAGGCTAATACTCATTTAAAATGGGGCTCGTGAAGTCGGGGACCAATTTGTCCGAAAATCCAAGGCTAACACCCCCATCCAATAACAAAGTTCTATCATTTTGGGTGGAAAAGTCTATTATCTATCAATTTGAAGTCTAATACCAACTAAAAGGGCTTGAATATGAACAACATTAGAAATCTAAGGCTAATACTCCTGTAAATGGGGCTCGTGGAGTCATGATCAATTTGTTCGAAAATCCAAGGCTAACACCCCCTTCAAAAACCAAGTTCTATCATTTTTGGGGGAAAAGTCTATTACCCATAAATTTGAAGTCTAATACCAACTAAAAGGGATTGGATATGAACAAGGTTAGAAATCTAAGGATAATAATCATTTAAAATGGGGCTCGTGAAGTCAGGACCAATTTGTCCAGAAAATCCAAGGCTAACACCCCCTCCAAAAACCAAGTTCAATCATTTTTGGGGGAAAAGTCTAGTACCCATAAATTTGAAGTCTAATACCAACTAAAAGGTATTGGATATGAAAAAGGTTAGAAATCTAAGGCAAATACTCATTTAAAATGGGGCTCGTGAAGTCAGGACCAATTTGTCCAAAAATCCAAGGCTAACACCCCCTCCAAAAACCAAGTTCTATCATTTTGGGGGGAAAAGTCCATTACCCATGAATTTGAAGTCTAATACCAACAAAAAGGGATTGGATATGAACAAGGTTAGAAATCTAAGGCTAATACTCATTTAAAATGGGGCTCGTCGAGTCAGGACCAATTTGTCCGAAAATCCAAGGCTAACACCCCCTCCAAAAACCAAGTTCAATCATTTTTGGGGGAAAAGTCTAGTACCCATAAATTTGAAGTCTAATACCAACTAAAAGGTATTGGATATGAAAAAGGTTAGAAATCTAAGGCAAATACTCATTTAAAATGGGGCTCGTGAAGTCAGGATCAATTTGTCCGAAAATCCAAGGCTAACACCCCCTCCAAAAACCAAGTTCTATCATTTTGGGGGGAAAAGTCTATTACCTATAAATTTGAAGTCTAATACCAACTAAAAGGGATTGGATATGAACAAGATTAGAAATCTAAGGCTAATACTCATTGAAAATGGGGCTTGTCAAGTCAGGACCAATTTGTCTGAAAATCGAAGGCTAACACCCCCTCCAAAAACCAAGTTCTATAATTTTGTGGGGAAAAGTCTATTACCCATAAATTTGAAGTCTAATACCAACTAAAAGGTATTGGATATGAACAAGGTTAGAAATATAAGGCTAATACTCATTTAAAATGGGGCTCGTGAAGTCAAGACCAATTTGTCCGAAAATCCTAGGCTAACACCCCCTCCAAAAACCACGTTCAATCATTTTTGGGGGAAAAGTCTATTACCCATAAATTTGAAGTCTAATACCAACTAAAAGGTATTGGATATGAACAAGGTTAGAAATCTAAGGCTAATAATCATTTAAAATGGGGTTCGTCGAGTCAGGACCAATTTGCCCGAAAATCCAACGCAAACACCCCCTCCAAACACAAAGTTCAATCATGTTTGGGGGAAAAGTCTATTACCCATAAATTTGAAGTCTAATACCAACTAAAAGGTATTGGATATGAACAAGGTTAGAAATCTAAGGCTAATACTCATTTAAAATGGGGCTCGTGAAGTCAGGACCAATTTGTCCGAAAATCCAAGGCTAACACCCCATCCAATAACAAAGTTCTATCATTTTGGGTGGAAAAGTCTATTATCTATCAATTTGAAGTCTAATACCAACTAAAAGGGCTTGAATATGAACAACATTAGAAATCTAAGGCTAATACTCCTGTAAATGGGGCTCGTGGAGTCATGATCAATTTGTTCGAAAATCCAAGGCTAACACCCCCTTCAAAAACCAAGTTCTATCATTTTTGGGGGAAAAGTCTATTACCCATAAATTTGAAGTCTAATACCAACTAAAAGGGATTGGATATGAACAAGGTTAGAAATCTAAGGATAATAATCATTTAAAATGGGGCTCGTGAAGTCAGGACCAATTTGTCCGAAAATCCAAGGCTAACACCCCCTCCAAAAACCAAGTTCAATCATTTTTGGGGGAAAAGTCTAGTCCCCATAAATTTGAAGTCTAATACCAACTAAAAGGTATTGGATATGAAAAAGGTTAGAAATCTAAGGCAAATACTCATTTAAAATGGGGCTCGTGAAGTCAGGACCAATTTGTCCAAAAATCCAAGGCTAACACCCCCTCCAAAAACCAAGTTCTATCATTTTGGGGGGAAAAGTCCATTACCCATGAATTTGAAGTCTAATACCAACAAAAAGGGATTGGATATGAACAAGGTTAGAAATCTAAGGCTAATACTCATTTAAAATGGGGCTCGTCGAGTCAGGACCAATTTGTCCAAAAATCCAAGGCTAACACCCCCTCCAAAAACCAAGTTCTATCATTTTGGGGGAAAAAGTCTATTACCCATAAATTTGAAGTCTAATACCAACTAAAAGGTATTGGATATGAACAAGGTTAGAAATCTAAGGCTAATACTCATTTAAAATGGGGCTCGTGAAGTCAGGACCAATTTGTCTGAAAATCCAAGGCTAACACCCCCTCCAAAAACCAAGTTCTATCATTTTGGGGGGAAAAGTCTATTACCCATAAATTTGAATTCTAATACCAACTAAAAGTTATTGGATATGAACAAGGTTATAAATCTAAGGCTAATACTCATTTAAAATGGGGCTCGTGAAGTCATGACCAATTTGTCCGAAAATCCAAGGCTAACACCCCCTCGAAAAACCAAGTTCTATCATTTTGGGGAGGAATGTCTATTACCCATAAACTTGAATTCTAATACAACAAAAAGGATTGGGTATGAACAAGGTTAGAAATATAAGGCTAATACTCATTTAAATGGGGCTCGTCAAGTAAGGACCAATTTGTCCAAAAATCCAACGCAAACACCCCCTCCAAACACAAAGTTCAATCATGTTTGGGGGAAAAGTCTATTACCCATAAATTTGAAGTTTAATACCAACTAAAAGGGATTGGATATGAACAAGGTTAGAAATCTAAGGCTAATACTCATTTAAAATGGGGCTCGTGAAGTCAGGACCAATTTGTCTGAAAATCCAAGGCTAACACCCCCTCCAAAAACCAAGTTCTATCATTTTGGGGGGAAAAGTCTATTACCCATAAATTTGAAGTCTAATACCAACAAAAAGGGATTGGATATGAACAAGGTTAGAAATCTAAGGCTAATACTCATTTAAAATGGGGCTCGTCGAGTCAGGACCAATTTGTCCGAAAATCCAAGGCTAACACCCCCTCCAAAAACCAAGTTCAATCATGTTTGGGGGAAAAGTCTATTACCCATAAATTTGATGTCTAATACCAACTAAAAGGTATTGGATATGAACAAGGTTAGAAATCTAAGGCTAATACTCATTTAAAATGGGGTTCGTCGAGCCAGGACCAATTTGTCCGAAAATCCAAGGCTAACACCCCCTCCAAAAACCAAGTTCTATCATTTTTTGCGGAAAAGTCTATTACCCATAAATTTGAAGTCTAATACCAACTAAAAGGGATTGGATATGAACAAGGTTAGAAATCTAAGGCTAATACTCATTTAAAATGGGGCTCGTCGAGTCAGGACCAATTTGTCCGAAAATCCAAGGCTAACACCCCCTCCAAAAACCAAGTTCAATCATGTTTGGGGGAAAAGTCTATTATCCATAAATTTGAAGTCTAATACCAACTAAAAGGTATTGGATATGAACAAGGTTGGAAATATAAGGCTAATACTCATTTAAAATGAGGCTCGTGAAGTCAAAACCAATTTGTCCGAAAATCCAAGGCTAACACCCCCTCCAAAAACCAAGTTCAATCATTTTTGGGGGAAAAGTCTATTACCCATAAATTTGAAGTCTAATACCAACTAAAAGGTATTGGATATGAACAAGGTTAGAAATCTAAGGCTAATACTCATTTAAAATGGGGGTTCGTCGAGTCGAGGACCAATTTGTCAGAAAATCCAAGGCTAACACCCCCTCCAAAAACCAAGTTCTATCATTTTTTGCGGAAAAGTCTATTACCCATAAATTTGAAGTCTAATACCAACTAAAAGGGATTGGATATGAACAAGGTTAGAAATCTAAGGCTAATACTCATTTAAAATGGGGCTCGTCGAGTCAGGACCAATTTGTCCGAAAATCCAAGGCTAACACCCCCTCCAAAAACCAAGTTCAATCATGTTTGGGGGAAAAGTCTATTATCCATAAATTTGAAGTCTAATACCAACTAAAAGGTATTGGATATGAACAAGGTTGGAAATATAAGGCTAATACTCATTTAAAATGAGGCTCGTGAAGTCAAAACCAATTTGTCCGAAAATCCAAGGCTAACACCCCCTCCAAAAACCAAGTTCAATCATTTTTGGGGGAAAAGTCTATTACCCATAAATTTGAAGTCTAATACCAACTAAAAGGTATTGGATATGAACAAGGTTAGAAATCTAAGGCTAATACTCATTTAAAATGGGGTTCGTCGAGCCAGGACCAATTTGTCCGAAAATCCAAGGCTAACACCCCCTCCAAAAACCAAGTTCTATCATTTTTTGGGTGGAAAAGTCTATTACCCATAAATTTGAAGTCTAATACCAACTAAAAGGGATTGGATATGAACAAGGTTAGAAATCTAAGGATAATACTCATTTAAAATGGGGCTCGTGAAGTCAGGACCAATTTGTCCGAAAATCCAAGGCCAACACCCCCTCCAAAAACCAAGTTCAATCATTTTGGGGGGAAAAGTCTATTACCCATAAATTTGAAGTCTAATACCAACTAAAAGGTATTGGATATGAACAATGTTAGAAATCTAAGGCTAATACTCATTTAAAATGGGGCTCGTGAAGTCAGGACCAATTTGTCCGAAAATCCAAGGCTAACACCCCCTCCAAAAACCAAGTTCAATCAATTTGGGGAGGAAAGTCTATTACCCATAAACTTGAAGTCTAATACAACAAAAAGGGATTGGGTATGAACAAGGTTAAAAATATAAGGCTAATACTCATTTAAAATGGGGCTCGTCGAGTCAGGACCAATTTGTCCGAAAATCCAAGGCTAACACCCCCTCCAAAAACGAAGTTCAATTATGTTTTGGGGAAAAGTCTATTACCCATAAATTTGAAGTCTAATACCAACTAAAAGGGATTGGATATGAACAAGGTTAGAAATCTAAGGCTAATACTCATTTAAAATGGGGCTCGTGAAGTCAGGACCAATTTGTCCGAAAATCCAAGGCTAACACCCCCTCCAAAAACAAAGTTCTATCATTTTGGGTGGAAAAGTCTATTATCTATCAATTTGAAGTCTAATACCAACTAAAAGGGCTTGGATATGAACAAGGTTAGAAATCTAAGGCTAATACTCCTGTAAATGGGGCTCGTGGAGTCATGATCAATTTGTTCGAAAACCCAAGGCTAACACCCCCTCCAAAAACCAAGTTCTATCATTTTTAGGGGAAAAGTCTATTACCCATAAATTTGAAGTCTAATACCAACTAAAAGGGATTGGATATGAACAAGGTTAGAAATCTAAGGCTAATACTCATTTAAAATGGGGCGCGTGAAGTCAGGACCAATTTGTCCGAAAATCCAAGGCTAACACCCCCTCCAAAAACAAAGTTCTATCATTTTGGGTGGAAAAGTCTATTATCTATCAATTTGAAGTCTAATACCAACTAAAAGGGCTTGGATATGAACAAGGTTAGAAATCTAAGGCTAATACTCCTGTAAATGGGGCTCGTGGAGTCATGATCAATTTGTTCGAAAATCCAAGGCTAACACCCCCTCCAAAAACCAAGTTCTATCATTTTTAGGGGAAAAGTCTATTACCCATAAATTTGAAGTCTAATACCAACTAAAAGGGATTGGATATGAACAAGGTTAGAAATCTAAGGCTAATACTCATTTAAAATGGGGCTCGTCAAGTCAGGACCAATTTGTCTGAAAATCCAAGGCTAACACCCCCTCCAAAAACCAAGTTCTATCATTTTTGGGTGAAACGTCTATTATCCATAAATTTGAATTCTAAAACCAACTAAAAGGGATTGGATATGAACAAGGTTAGAAATCTAAGGATAATACTCATTTAAAATGGGGCTCGTGAAGTCAGGACCAATTTGTCCGAAAATCCAAGGCTAACACCCCCTCCAAAAACCAAGTTCAATCATTTTTGGGGGAAAAGTCTATTACCCATAAATTTGAAGTCTAATACCAACTAAAAGGTATTGGATATAAACAAGGTTAGAAATCTAAGGCTAATACTCATTTAAAATGGGGCTCGTGAAGTCAGGACCAATTTGTCCGAAAATCCAAGGCTAACACCCCCTCCAAAAACCAAGTTCAATCATTTTGGGGAGGAAAGTCTATTACCCATAAACTTGAAGTCTAATACAAAAAAAAGGGATTGGGTATGAACAAGGTTAGAAATATAAGGCTAATACTCATTTAAAATGGGGCCTGTCGAGTAAGGACCAATTTGTCCGAAAATCCAAGGCAAACACCCCCTCCAAACACAAAGTTCAATCATGTTTGGGGGAAAAGTCTATTACCCATAAATTTGAAGTCTAATACCAACTAAAAGGGATTGGATATGAACAAGGTTAGAAATCTAAGGCTAATACTCATTTAAAATGGGGCTCGTGAAGTCAGGACCAATTTGTCCGAAAATCCAAGGCTAACACCCCCTCCAAAAACCAAGTTCTATCATTTTTGGGGGAAAAGTCTATTACCCATAAATTTGAAGTCTAATACCAACTAAAAGGTATTGGATATGAACAAGGTTAGAAATATAAGGCTAATACTCATTTAAAATGGGGCTCGTGAAGTCAGGATCAATTTGTCCGAAAATCCAAGGCTAACACCCCCTCCAAAAACCAAGTTCTATCATTTTGGGGGGAAAAATCTATTACCTATAAATTTGAAGTCTAATACCAACTAAAAGGGATTGGATATGAACAAGATTAGAAATCTAAGGCTAATACTCATTTAAAATGGGGCTTGTCAAGTCAGGACCAATTTGTCTGAAAATCGAAGGCTAACACCCCCTCCAAAAACCAAGTTCTATAATTTTGGGGGGAAAAGTCTATTACCCATAAATTTGAAGTCTAATACCAACTAAAAGGTATTGGATATGAACAAGGTTAGAAATCTAAGGCTAATACTCATTTAAAATGGGGCTCGTGAAGTCAAGACCAATTTGTCCGAAAATCCAAGGCTAACACCCCCTCCAAAAACCACGTTCAATCATTTTTGGGGGAAAAGTCTATTACCCATAAATTTGAAGTCTAATACCAACAAAAAAGGGCTTGGATATGAACTAGGTTAGAAATCTTAGGCTAATACTCATTTAAATGGGCTTGTCGAGTCAGGATCAATTTGTCCGAAAATACAAGGCTAACACCCCCTCGCAAGACCAAGTTCAAACATGCTTGGGGGAAAAGTCTATTACCCATAAATTTGAAGTCTAATACCAACTAAAAAGGGATTGGATATGAACAAGGTTAGAAATCTAAGGCTAATACTCATTTAAAATGGGGCTCGTCGAGTCAGGACCAATTTGCCCGAAAATCCAAGGCAAACACCCCCTCCAAACACAAAGTTCAATCATGTTTGGGGAAAAAGTCTATTACCCATAAATTTGAAGTCTAATACCAACTAAAAGGTATTGGATATGAACAAGGTTAGAAATCTAAGGCTAATACTCATTTAAAATGGGGCTCGTGAAGTCAGGACCAATTTGTCCGAAAATCCAAGGCTAACACCCCATCCAAAAACAAAGTTCTATCATTTTGGGTGGAAAAGTCTATTATCTATCAATTTGAAGTCTAATACCAACTAAAAGGGCTTGAATATGAACAACATTAGAAATCTAAGGCTAATACTCCTGTAAATGGGGCTCGTGGAGTCATGATCAATTTGTTCGAAAATCCAAGGCTAACACCCCCTCCAAAAACCAAGTTCTATCATTTTTGGGGGAAAAGTCTATTACCCATAAATTTGAAGACTAATACCAACTAAAAGGGATTGGATATGAACAAGGTTAGAAATCTAAGGATAATAATCATTTAAAATGGGGCTCGTGAAGTCAAGACCAATTTGTCCGAAAATCCAAGGCTAACACCCCCTCCAAAAACCAAGTTCAATCATTTTTGGGGGAAAAGTCTATTACCCATAAATTTGAAGTCTAATACCAACTAAAAGGTATTGGATATGAAAAAGGTTAGAAATCTAAGGCTAATACTCATTTAAAATGGGGCTCGTGAAGTCATGACCAATTTGTCCGAAAATCCAAGGCTAACACCCCCTCGAAAAACCAAGTTCTATCATTTTGGGGAGGAATGTCTATTACCCATAAACTTGAATTCTAATACAACAAAAAGGGATTGGGTATGAACAAGGTTAGAAATATAAGGCTAATACTCATTTAAATGGGGCTCGTCGAGTAAGGACCAATTTGTCCAAAAATCCAAGGCAAACACCCCCTCCAAACACAAAGTTCAATCATGTTTGGGGGAAAAGTCTATTACCCATAAATTTGAAGTCTAATACCAACTAAAAGGGATTGGATATGAACAAGGTTAGAAATCTAAGGCTAATACTCATTTAAAATGGGGCTCGTGAAGTCAGGACCAATTTGTCCGAAAATCCAAGGCTAACACCCCCTCCAAAAACCAAGTTCAATCATGTTTGGGGGAAAAGTCTATTACCCATAAATTTGAAGTCTAATACCAACTAAAAGGTATTGGATATGAACAAGGTTAGAAATCTAAGGCTAATACTCATTTAAAATGGGGTTCGTCGAGCCAGGACCAATTTGTCCGAAAATCCAAGGCTAACACCCCCTCCAAAAACCAAGTTCAATCATTTTGGGGAGGAAAGTCTATTACCCATAAACTTGAAGTCTAATACAACAAAAAGGGATTGGGTATGAACAAGGTTAAAAATATAAGGCTAATACTCATTTAAAATGGGGCTCGTCGAGTCAGAACCAATTTGTCCGAAAATCCAAGGCTAACACCCCCTCCAAAAACGAAGTTCAATTATGTTTGGGGGAAAAGTCTATTACCCATAAATTTGAAGTCTAATACCAACTAAAAGGGATTGGATATGAACAAGGTTAGAAATCTAAGGCTAATACTCATTTAAAATGGGGCTCGTGAAGTCATGACCAATTTGTCCGAAAATCCAAGGCTAACACCCCCTCCAAAAACAAAGTTCTATCATTTTGGGTGGAAAAGTCTATTATCTATCAATTTGAAGTCTAATACCAACTAAAAGGGCTTGGATATGAACAAGGTTAGAAATCTAAGGCTAATACTCCTGTAAATGGGGCTCGTGGAGTCATGATCAATTTGTTCGAAAATCCCAAGGCTAACACCCCCTCCAAAAACCAAGTTCTATCATTTTTAGGGGAAAAGTCTATTACCCATAAATTTGAAGTCTAATACCAACTAAAAGGGATTGGATATGAACAAGGTTAGAAATCTAAGGCTAATACTCATTTAAAATGGGGCTCGTGAAGTCGGGACCAATTTGTCCGAAAAATCCAAGGCTAACACCCCCTCCAAAAACAAAGTTCTATCATTTTTGGGTGGAAAAGTCTATTATCTATCAAATTTGAAGTCTAATACCAACTAAAGAGGGCTTGGATATGAACAAGGTTAGAAATCTAAGGCTAATACTCCTGTAAAATGGGGCTCGTGGAGTCATGATCAATTTGTTCGAAAAACCCAAGGCTAACACCCCCTCCAAAAACCAAGTTCTATCATTTTTTAGGGGGAAAAGTCTATTACCCATAAATTTGAAGTCTAATACCAACTAAAAGGTATTGGATATGAAAAAGGTTAGAAATCTAAGGCTAATACTCATTTAAAATGGGGCTCGTCAAGTCAGGACCAATTTGTCCGAAAATCCAAGGCTAACACCCCCTCCAAAAACCAAGTTCTATCATTTTTAGGGGAAAAGTCTGTTACCCATAAATTTGAAGTCTAATACCAACTAAAAGGGATTGGATATGAACAAGGTTAGAAATCTAAGGCTAATACTAATTTAAAATGGGGCTCGTCGAGTCAGGACCAATTTGTCCGAAAATCCAAGGCTAACACCCCCTCCAAAAACGAAGTTCAATTATGTTTGGCGGAAAAGTCTATTACCCATAAATTTGAAGTCTAATACCAACTAAAAGGTATTGGATATGAAAAAGGTTAGAAATCTAAGGCTAATACTCATTTAAAATGGGGCTCGTCAAGTCAGGACCAATTTGTCCGAAAATCCAAGGCTAACACCCCCTCCAAAAACAAAGTTCTATCATTTTAGGTGGAAAAGTCTATTATCTATCAATTTGAAGTCTAATACCAACTAAAAGGGCTTGGATATGAACAAGGTTAGAAATCTAAGGCTAATACTCCTGTAAATGGGGCTCGTGGAGTCATGATCAATTTGTTCGAAAATCCAAGGCTAACACCCCCTCCAAAAACCAAGTTCTATCATTTTTTGGGGAAAAGTCTATTACCCATAAATTTGAAGTCTAATACCAACTAAAAGGGATTGGATATGAACAAGGTTAGAAATCTAAGGCTAATACTCATTTAAAATGGGGCTCGTCGAGTCAGGACCAATTTGTCCGAAAATCCAAGGCTAACACCCCCTCCAAAAACCAAGTTCTATCATTTTGGGGGAAAAAGTCTATTACCCATAAATTTGAAGTCTAATACCAACTAAAAGGTATTGGATATGAACAAGGTTAGAAATCTAAGGCTAAAACTCATTTAAAATTGGGCTTCTGAAGTCAGGACCAATTTGTCCGAAAATCCA
Organism: Salix suchowensis; assembly: GCA_029030765.1. Classification (NCBI taxonomy): domain Eukaryota; kingdom Viridiplantae; phylum Streptophyta; class Magnoliopsida; order Malpighiales; family Salicaceae; genus Salix; species Salix suchowensis. The sequence goes on along the minus strand of JAPFFH010000028.1, from coordinate 3,755,097 downwards.
AGGCTAACACCCCCTCCAAAAACCAAGTTCAATCATATTTGGGGGAAAAGTCTATTACCCATAAATTTGAAGTCTAATACCAACTAAAAGGTATTGGATATGAACAAGGTTAGAAATCTAAGGCAAATACTCATTTAAAATGGGGCTCGTGAAGTCAGGACCAATTTGTCCGAAAATCCAAGGCTAACACCCCCTCCAAAAACCAAGTTCTATCATTTTGGGGGGAAAAGTCTATTACCCATAAATTTGAAGTCTAATACCAACAAAAAGGGATTGGATATGAACAAGGTTAGAAATCTAAGGCTAATACTCATTTAAAATGGGGCTCGTCGAGTCAGGACCAATTTGTCCGAAAATCCAAGGCTAACACCCCCTCCAAAAACCAAGTTCTATCATTTTGGGGGAAAAAGTCTATTACCCATAAATTTGAAGTCTAATACCAACTAAAAGGTATTGGATATGAACAAGGTTAGAAATCTAAGGCTAATACTCATTTAAAATTGGGCTTCTGAAGTCAGGACCAATTTGTCCGAAAATCCAAGGCTAACACCCCCTCCAAAAACCAAGTTCAATCATATTTGGGGGAAAAGTCTATTACCCATAAATTTGAAGTCTAATACCAACTAAAAGGTATTGGATATGAACAAGGTTAGAAATCTAAGGCAAAAAACTCATTTAAAATGGGGCTCGTGAAGTCAGGACCAATTTGTCCGAAAATCCAAGGCTAACACCCCCTCCAAAAACCAAGTTCTATCATTTTGGGGGGAAAAGTCTATTACCCATAAATTTGAAGTCTAATACCAACAAAAAGGGATTGGATATGAACAAGGTTAGAAATCTAAGGCTAATACTCATTTAAAATGGGGCTCGTCGAGTCAGGACCAATTTGTCCGAAAATCCAAGGCTAACACCCCCTCCAAAAACCAAGTTCTATCATTTTGGGGGAAAAAGTCTATTACCCATAAATTTGAAGTCTAATACCAAGTAAAAGGTATTGGATATGAACAAGGTTAGAAATCTGAAGCTAATACTCATTTAAAATTGGGCTTGTGAAGTCAGGACCAATTTGTCTGAAAATCCAAGGCTAACACCCCCTCCAAAAACCAAGTTCTATCTTTTGGGGGGGAAAAGTCTATTACCCATAAATTTGAAGTCTAATACCAACTAAAAGTTATTGGATATGAACAAGGTTAGAAATCTAAGGCTAATACTCATTTAAAATGGGGCTCGTGAAGTCATGACCAATTTGTCCGAAAATCCAAGGCTAACACCCCCTCCAAAAACCAAGTTCTATCATTTTGGGGAGGAAAGTCTATTACCCATAAACTTGAAGTCTAATACAACAAAAAGGGATTGGGTATGAACAAGGTTAGAAATATAAGGCTAATACTCATTTAAAATGGGGCTCGTCGAGTAAGGACCAATTTGTCCGAAAATCCAAGGCAAACACCCCCTCCAAACACAAAGTTCAATCATGTTTGGGGGAAAAGTCTATTACCCATAAATTTGAAGTCTAATACCAACTAAAAGGGATTGGATATGAACAAGGTTAGAAATCTAAGGCTAATACTCATTTAAAATGGGGCTCGTGAAGTCAGGACCAATTTGTCCGAAAATCCAAGGCTAACACCCCCTCCAAAAACCAAAGTTCTATCATTTTTGGGGGGAAAAGTCTATTACCCATAAATTTGAAGTCTAATACCAACTAAAAGGGATTGGATATGAACAAGGTTAGAAATCTAAGGCTAATACTCATTTAAAATGGGGCTCGTGAAGTCAGGACCAATTTGTCCGAAAATCCAAGGCTAACACCCCCTCCAAAAACCAAGTTCTATCATGTTTTGGGGGGAAAAGTCTATTACCCATAAATTTGAAGTCTAATACCAACTAAAAGGTATTGGATATGAACAAGGTTAGAAATCTAAGGCTAATACTCATTTAAAATGGGGCTCGTGAAGTCAGGGACCAATTTGTCCGAAAATCCAAGGCTAACACCCCCTCCAAAAACCAAGTTCAATCATTTTTTGGGGGGAAAAGTCTATTACCCATAAATTTGAAGTCTAATACCAACTAAAAGGTATTGGATATGAACAAGGTTAGAAATCTAAGGCTAATACTCATTTAAAATGGGGCTCGTGAAGTCAGGGACCAATTTGTCCGAAAAATCCAAGGCTAACACCCCCTCCAAAAACCAAGTTCTATCATTTTTGGGGGGAAAAGTCTATTACCCATAAATTTGAAGTCTAATACCAACTAAAAAGGGATTGGATATGAACAAGGTTAGAAATCTAAGGCTAATACTCATTTAAAATGGGGCTCGTCGAAGTCGGGACCAATTTGTCCGAAAATCCAAGGCTAACACCCCCTCCAAAAACCAAGTTCTATCATTTTGGGGGAAAAAGTCTATTACCCATAAATTTGAAGTCTAATACCAACTAAAAGGTATTGGATATGAACAAGGTTAGAAATCTAAGGCTAATACTCATTTAAAATTGGGCTTGTGAAGTCGGGGACCAATTTGTCCGAAAAATCCAAGGCTAACACCCCCTCCAAAAACCAAGTTCTATCATTTTTGGGGGGGAAAAGTCTATTACCCATAAATTTGAAGTCTAATACCAACTAAAAGTTATTGGATATGAACAAGGTTAGAAATCTAAGGCTAATACTCATTTAAAATGGGGGCTCGTGAAGTCATGACCAATTTGTCCAGAAAATCCAAGGCTAACACCCCCTCCAAAAACCAAGTTCTATCATTTTGGGGAGGAAAGTCTATTACCCATAAACTTGAAGTCTAATACAACAAAAAGGGATTGGGTATGAACAAGGTTAGAAATATAAGGCTAATACTCATTTAAAATGGGGCTCGTCGAGTAAGGACCAATTTGTCCGAAAAATCCAAGGCAAACACCCCCTCCAAACACAAAGTTCAA
>JAPFFH010000028.1:3736667-3751667 GCA_029030765.1 Salix suchowensis | reverse complement strand
AAGTCTAATACCAACTAAAGTGTCTTGGATATGAACAAGGTTAGAAATATAAGGCTAATACTCATTTAAATGGGGCTCGTCGAGTGAGGATCAATTTGTCCGAAAATCATAGGCTAACACCCCCTCCAAAAACCAAATTCAACCATGTTTGGGAGAAAAGTGTATTACCCATAAATTTGTAGTCTAATACAAAGTAAAAGCTCTTGTATATGAACAAGGTTAGAAATATAAGGAAAATACTCATTTAAATGGGGCTCGTCGAGTTAGGATCAATTTGTCCGAAAATCGAAGGCTAACACCCCTCCAAAAACCAAGTTCAACCATGTTTGGGGGAAAAGTGTATTACCCATAAATTTGAAGTCTAATACCAACTAAAGGGTCTTGGATATGAACAAGGTTAGAAATATAAGGCTAATACTCATTTAAATGGGGCTCGTCGAGTCTGGATCAATTTGACCGAAAATCCAAGGCTAACACCCCCTCCAAAAACCAAATTCAACCATGTTTGGGAGAAAAGTGTATTACCCATAAATTTGTAGTCTAATACCAACTAAAAGCTCTTGGATATGAAAAAAGGTTGGAAATATAAGGCTAATACTCATTTAAATGGGGCTCGTCGAGTCAGGATCAATTTGTCCGAAAATCCAAGGCTAACACCCCCTCCAAAAACCAAGTTCAACCATGTTTGGGAGAAAAGTGTATTACCCATAAATTTGAAGTCTAATACCAACTAAAGGGTCTCGGATATGAACAAGGTTAGAAATATAAGGCTAATACTCATTTAAATGGGGCTTGTCGAGTCAGGATCAATTTGACCGAAAATCCAAGGCTAACACCCCCTCCAAAAACCAAGTTCAACCATGTTTGGGAGAAAAGTGTATTACCCATAAATTTGAAGTCTAATACCAACTAAAAGCTCTTGTATATGAACAAGGTTAGAAATATAAGGCTAATACTCATTTAAATGGGGGCTCGTCGAGTCGGGGATCAATTTGTCGGGAAAATCGAAGGCTAACACCCCTCCAAAAACCAAGTTCAACCATGTATGGGAGAAAAGTGTATTACCCATAAATTTGTAGTCTAATACCAACTAAAAGCTCTTGGATATGAACAAGGTTGGATATATAAGGCTAATACTCATTTAAATGGGGCTCGTCGAGTCGGGATCAATTTGTCCGAAAATCCAAGGCTAACACCCCCTCCAAAAACCAAGTTCAACCATGTTTGGGGGGAAAAGTGTATTACCCATAAATTTGAAGTCTAATACCAACTAAAGGGTCTTGGATATGAACAAGGTTAGAAATATAAGGCTAATACTCATTTAAATGGGGCTCGCGAGTCGGGGATCAATTTGTCAGAAAATCGAAGGCTAACACCCCTCCAAAAACCAAGTTCAACCATGTATGGGAGAAAAGTGTATTACCCATAAATTTGTAGTCTAATACCAACTAAAAGCTCTTGGATATGAAAAAGGTTGGAAATATAAGGCTAATACTCATTTAAATGGGGCTCGTCGAGTCGGGATCAATTTGTCCAGAAAATCCAAGGCTAACACCCCCTCCAAAAACCAAGTTCAACCATGTTTGGGGGAAAAGTGTATTACCCATAAATTTGAAGTCTAATACCAACTAAAGTGTCTTGGATATGAACAAGGTTAGAAATATAAGGCTAATACTCATTTAAATGGGGCTCGTCGAGTGAGGATCAATTTGTCCGAAAATCATAGGCTAACACCCCCTCCAAAAACCAAATTCAACCATGTTTGGGAGAAAAGTGTATTACCCATAAATTTGTAGTCTAATACAAACTAAAAGCTCTTGTATATGAACAAGGTTAGAAATATAAGGAAAGTACTCTTTTAAATGGGGCTCGTCGAGTTAGGATCAATTTGTCCGAAAATCGAAGGCTAACACCCCTCCATAAACCAAGTTCAACCATGTTTGGGAGAAAAGTGTATTACCCAAAAATTTGAAGTCTAATACCAACTAAAGGGTCTCGGATATGAACAAGGTTAGAAATATAAGGCTAATACTCATTTAAATGGGGCTCGTCGAGTCAGGATCAATTTGACCGAAAATCCAAGGCTAACACCCCCTCCAAAAACCAAGTTCAACCATGTTTGGGGGAAAAGTGTATTACCCATAAATTTGAAGTCTAATACCAACTAAAGGGTCTTGGATATGAACAAGGTTAGAAATATAAGGCTAATACTCATTTAAATGGGGCTCGTCGAGTCAGGATCAATTTGTCCGAAAATCGAAGGCTAACACCCCTCCAAAAACCAAGTTCAACCATGTATGGGAGAAAAGTGTATTACCCATAAATTTGTAGTCTAATACCAACTAAAAGCTCTTGGATATGAACAAGGTTAGAAATATAAGGCTAATACTCATTTAAATGGGGCTCGTCGAGTGAGGATCAATTTGTCCGAAAATCATAGGCTAACACCCCCTCCAAAAACCAAATTCAACCATGTTTGGGAGAAAAGTGTATTACCCATAAATTTGTAGTCTAATACAAACTAAAAGCTCTTGTATATGAACAAGGTTAGAAATATAAGGAAAATACTCATTTAAATGGGGCTCGTCGAGTTAGGATCAATTTGTCCGAAAATCGAAGGCTAACACCCCTCCAAAAACCAAGTTCAACCATGTTTGGGAGAAAAGTGTATTACCCATAAATTTGAAGTCTAATACCAACTAAAGGGTCTCGGATATGAACAAGGTTAGAAATATAAGGCTAATACTCATTTAAATGGGGCTCGTCGAGTCAGGATCAATTTGACCGAAAATCCAAGGCTAACACCCCCTCCAAAAACCAAGTTCAACCATGTTTGGGGGAAAAGTGTATTACCCATAAATTTGAAGTCTAATACCAACTAAAGGGTCTAGGATATGAACAAGGTTAGAAATATAAGGCTAATACTCATTTAAATGGGGCTCGTCGAGTCTGGATCAATTTGACCGAAAATCCAAGGCTAACACCCCCTCCAAAAACCAAATTCAACCATGTTTGGGAGAAAAGTGTATTACCCATAAATTTGTAGTCTAATACCAACTAAAAGCTCTTGGATATGAAAAAGGTTGGAAATATAAGGCTAATACTCATTTAAATGGGGCTCGTCGAGTCAGGATCAATTTGTCCGAAAATCCAAGGCTAACACCCCCTCCAAAAACCAAGTTCAACCATGTTTGGGAGAAAAGTGTATTACCCATTAATTTGAAGTCTAATACCAACTAAAGGGTCTCGGATATGAACAAGGTTAGAAATATAAGGCTAATACTCATTTAAATGGGGCTCGTCGAGTCAGGATCAATTTGACCGAAAATCCAAGGCTAACACCCCCTCCAAAAACCAAGTTCAACCATGTTTGGGAGAAAAAGTGTATTACCCATAAATTTGAAGTCTAATACCAACTAAAAGCTCTTGTATATGAACAAGGTTAGAAATATAAGGCTAATACTCATTTAAATGGGGCTCGTCGAGTCAGGATCAATTTGTCAGAAAATCGAAGGCTAACACCCCTCCAAAAACCAAGTTCAACCATGTTTGGGAGAAAAGTGTATTACCCATAAATTTGAAGTCTAATACCAACTAAAGGGTCTCGGATATGAACAAGGTTAGAAATATAAGGCTAATACTCATTTAAATGGGGCTCGTCGAGTCAGGATCAATTTGACCGAAAATCCAAGGCTAACACCCCCTCCAAAAACCAAGTTCAACCATGTTTGGGAGAAAAGTGTATTACCCCTAAATTTGAAGTCTAATACCAACTAAAAGCTCTTGTATATGAACAAGGTTAGAAATATAAGGCTAATACTCATTTAAATGGGGCTCGTCGAGTCAGGATCAATTTGTCAGAAAATCGAAGGCTAACACCCCTCCAAAAACCAAGTTCAACCATGTATGGGATAAAAGTGTATTACCCATAAATTTGTAGTCTAATACCAACTAAAAGCTCTTGGATATGAACAAGGTTGGATATATAAGGCTAATACTCATTTAAATGGGGCTCGTCGAGTCAGGATCAATTTGTCCGAAAATCCAAGGCTAACACCCCCTCCAAAAACCCAGTTCAACCATGTTTGGGGGAAAAGTGTATTACCCATAAATTTGAAGTCTAATACCAACTAAAGGGTCTTGGATATGAACAAGGTTAGAAATATAAGGCTAATACTCATTTAAATGGGGCTCGTCGAGTGAGGATCAATTTGTCCGAAAATCGAAGGCTAACACCCCCTCCAAAAACCAAATTCAACCATGTTTGGGAGAAAAGTGTATTACCCATAAATTTGTAGTCTAATACAAACTAAAAGCTCTTGTATATGAAAAAGGTTAGAAATATAAGGAAAATACTCATTTAAATGGGGCTCGTCGAGTCTGGATCAATTTGACCGAAAATCCAAGGCTAACACCCCCTCCAAAAACCAAGTTCAACCATGTTTGGGAGAAAAGTGTATTACCCATAAATTTGAAGTCTAATACCAACTAAAAGCTCTTGTATATGAACAAGGTTAGAAATATAAGGCTAATACTCATTTAAATGGGGCTCGTCGAGTCAGGATCAATTTGTCAGAAAATCGAAGGCTAACAACCCTCCAAAAACCAAGTTCAACCATGTATGGGAGAAAAGTGTATTACCCATAAATTTGTAGTCTACTACCAACTAAAAGCTCTTGGATATGAACAAGGTTGGAAATATAAGGCTAATACTCATTTAAATGGGGCTCGTCGAGTTCGGATCAATTTGTCCGAAAATCGAAGGCTAACACCCCCTCCAAAAACCAAATTCAACCATGTTTGGGAGAAAAGTGTATTACCCATAAATTTGTAGTCTAATACAAACTAAAAGCTCCTGTATATGAACAAGGTTAGAAATATAAGGAAAATACTCATTTAAATGGGGCTCGTCGAGTCAGGATCAATTTGTCCGAATATCGAAGGCTAACACCCCTCCAAAAACCAAGTTCAACCATGTTTGGGAGAAAAGTGTATTACCCATTAATTTGTAGTCTAATACCAACTAAAAGCTCTTGTATATGAACAAGGTTAGAAATATAAGGCTAATACTCATTTAAATGGGGCTCGTCGAGTCTGGATCAATTTGACCAAAAATCCAAGGCTAACACCCCCTCCAAAAACCAAGTTCAACCATGTTTGGGAGAAAAGTGTATTACCCATAATTTTGAAGTCTAATACATACTAAAAGATCTTGTATATGAACAAGGTTAGAAATATACGGAAAATACTCATTTAAATGGGGCTCGTCGAGTCAGGATCAATTTGTCTGAAAATCGAAGGCTAACACCCTTCCAAAAACCAAGTTCAACCATGTTTGGGAGAAAAGTGTATTACCCATAAATTTGTAGTCTAATACAAAATAAAAGTTCTTGGATATGAACAAGGTTAGAAATATAAGGCTAATACTCATTTAAATGGGGCTCGTCGAGTCGGGGATCAATTTGTCCGAAAATCGAAGGCTAACACCCCCTCCAAAAACCAAGTTCAACCATGTTTGGGAGAAAAGTGTATTACCCATAAATTTGAAGTCTAATACCAACTAAAAGGTCTCGGATATGAACAAGGTTAGAAATATAAGGTTAATACTCATTTAAATGGGTCTCGTCGAGTCAGGATCAATTTGACCGAAAATCCAAGGCTAATACCCCCTCCAAAAACCAACTTCAACCATGTTTGGGAGAAAAGTGTATTACCCATAAATTTGAAGTCTAATACCAACTAAAGGGTCTTGGATATGAACAAGGTTGGAAATATAAGGCTAATACTCATTTAAATGGGGCTCGTCGAGTCAGGATCAATTTGTCCGAAAATCGAAGGCTAACACCCCCTCCAAAAACCAAGTTCAACCATGTTTGGGAGAAAAGTGTATTACCCATAAATTTGTAGTCTAATACCAACTAAAAGCTCTTGTATATGAACAAGGTTAGAAATATAAGGCTAATACTCATTTAAATGGGGCTCGTCGAGTCTGGATCAATTTGACCAAAAATCCAAGGCTAACACCCCCTCCAAAAACCAAGTTCAACCATGTTTGGGAGAAAAGTGTATTACCCATAAATTTCAAGTCTAATACATACTAAAAGATCTTGTATATGAACAAGGTTAGAAATATAAGGAAAATACTCATTTAAATGGGGATCGTCGAGTCAGGATCAATTTGTCTGAAAATCGAAGGCTAACACCCTTCCAAAAACCAAGTTCAACCATGTTTGGGAGAAAAGTGTATTACCCATAAATTTGTAGTCTAATACCAACTAAAAGTTCTTGGATATGAACAAGGTTAGAAATATAAGGCTAATACTCATTTAAATGGGGCTCGTCGAGTCAGGATCAATTTGTCCGAAAATCGAAGGCTAACACCCCTCCAAAAACCAAGTTCAACCATGTTTGGGAGAAAAGTGTATTACCCATAAATTTGAAGTCTAATACCAACTAAAAGGTCTCGGATATGAACAAGGTTAGAAATATAAGGTTAATACTCATTTAAATGGGTCTCGTCGAGTCAGGATCAATTTGACCGAAAATCCAAGGCTAATACCCCCTCCAAAAACCAACTTCAACCATGTTTGGGAGAAAAGTGTATTACCCATAAATTTGAAGTCTAATACCAACTAAAGGGTCTTGGATATGAACAAGGTTGGAAATATAAGGCTAATACTCATTTAAATGGGGCTCATCGAGTCAGGATCAATTTGTCCAAAAATCCAAGGCTAACACCCCCTCCAAAAACCAAGTTCAACCATGTTTGGGAGAAAAGTGTATTACCCATAAATTTGAAGTCTAATACCAACTAAAGGGTCTCGGATATGAACAAGGTTAGAAATATAAGGCTAATACTCATTTAAATGGGGCTCGTCGAGTCAGGATCAATTTGACCGAAAATCCAAGGCTAACACCCCCTCCAAAAACCAAGTTCAACCATGTTTGGGAGAAAAGTGTATTACCCATCAATTTGAAGTCTAATACCAACTAAAAGCTCTTGTATATGAACAAGGTTGGAAATATAAGGCTAATACTCATTTAAATGGGGCTCATCGAGTCAGGATCAATTTGTCCGAAAATCCAAGGCTAACACCCCCTCCAAAAACCAAGTTCAACCATGTTTGGGAGAAAAGTGTATTACCCATAAATTTGAAGTCTAATACCAACTAAAGGGTCTCGGATATGAACAAGGTTAGAAATATAAGGCTAATACTCATTTAAATGGGGCTCGTCGAGTCAGGATTAATTTGACCGAAAATCCAAGGCTAACACCCCCTCCAAAAACCACGTTCAACCATGTTTGGGAGAAAAGTGTATTACCCATCAATTTGAAGTCTAATACCAACTAAAAGCTCTTGTATATGAACAAGGTTAGAAATATAAGGCTAATACTCATTTAAATGGGGCTCATCGATTCTGGATCAATTTGACCGAAAATCCAAGGCTAACACCCCCTCCAAAAACCAAGTTCAACCATGTTTGGTAGAAAAGTGTATTACCCATAAATTTGAAGTCTAATACAAACTAAAAGATCTTGTATATGAACAAGGTTAGAAATATAAGAAAAATACTCATTTAAATGGGGCTCGTCGAGTCAGGATCAAATTGTCTGAAAATCGAAGGCTAACACCCCTCCAAAAACCAAGTTCAACCATGTTTGGGAGAAAAGAGTATTACCCATAAATTTGTAGTCTAATACCAACTAAAAGCTCTTGGATATGAACAAGGTTGGATATATAAGGCTAATACTCATTTAAATGGGGCTCGTCGAGTATGAATCAATTTGTCCGAAAATCGAAGGCTAACACCCCCTCCAAAAACCAAGTTCAACCATGTTTGGGGGAAAAGTGTATTACCCATAAATTTGAAGTCTAATACCAACTAAAGGGTCTTAGATATGAACAAGGTTAGAAATATAAGGCTAATAGTCATTTAAATGGGGCTCGTCGAGTCAGGATCAATTTGTCCGAAAATCGAAGGCTAACACCCCTACAAAAACCAAGTTCAACCATGTTTGGGAGAAAAGTGTATTACCCATAAATTTGTAGTCTAATACCAACTAAAGGGTCTCGGATATGAACAAGGTTAGAAATATAAGGCCAATACTCATTTAAATGGGGCTCGTCGAGTCAAGATCAATTTGACCGAAAATCCAAGGCTAACACCCCCTCCAAAAACCAAATTCAACCATGTTTGGGAGAAAAGTGTATTACCCATAAATTTGAAATCTAATAGAAACTAAAAGCTCTTGTATATGAACAAGGTTAGAAATATAAGGCTAATACTCATTTAAATGGGCCTCGTCGAGTCAGGATCAATTTGACCGAAAATCCAAGGCTAACACCCCCTCCAAAAACCACGTTCAACCATGTTTGGGAGAAAAGTGTATTACCCATCAATTTGAAGTCTAATACCAACTAAAAGCTCTTGGATATGAACAAGGTTAGAAATATAAGGCTAATACTCATTTAAATGGGGCTCGTCGAGTCAGGATCAATTTGTCCGAAAATCCAAGGCTAACACTCCTCCAAAAACCAAGTTCAACCACGTATGGGAGAAAAGTGTATTACCCATAAATTTGTAGTCTAATACCAACTAAAAGCTCTTGGATATGAACAAAGTTGGAAATATAAGGCTAATACTCATTTAAATGGGGCTCGTGGAGTCAGGATCAATTTTACCGAAAATCGAAGACTAACACCCCCTCCAAAAACCAAATTCAACCATGTTTGGGAGAAAAGTGTATTACCCATAAATTTGTAGTCTAATACCAACTAAAAGCTCTTGTATATGAACAAGGTTAGAAATATAAGGAAAATACTCATTTAAATGGGGCTCGTCGAGTCAGGATCAATTTGTCCGAAAATCGAAGGCTAACACTCTTGTAAAAACCAAGTTCAACCATGTTTGGGAGAAAAGTGTATTACCCATAAATTTGAAGTCTAATACCAACTAAAGGGTCTCGGATATGAACAAGGTTAGAAATATAAGGCTAATACTCATTTAAATGGGGCTCGTCGAGTCAGGATCAATTTGACCGAAAATCCAAGGCTAACACCCCCTCCAAAAACCAAGTTCAACCATGTTTGGGAGAAAAGTGTATTACCCATCAATTTGAAGTCTAATACCAACTAAAAGTTCTTGTATATGAACAAGGTTAGAAATATAAGGCTAATACTCATTTAAATGGGGCTCGTCGTGTCAGGATCAATTTGTCCGAAAATCGAAGGCTAACACCCCTCCAAAAACCAAGTTCAACCATGTATGGGAGAAAAGTGTATTACCCATAAATTTGTAGTCTAATACCAACTAAAAGCTCTTGGATATGAACAAGGTTGGAAATATAAGGCTAATACTCATTTAAATGGGGCTCGTCGAATCAGGATCAATTTGTCCGAAAATCCAAGGCTAACACCCCCTCCAAAAACCAAGTTCAACCATGTTTGGGGGAAAAGTGTATTACCCATAAATTTGAAGTCTAATACCAACTAAAGGGTCTTGGATATGAACAAGGTTAGAAATATAAGGCTAATACTCATTTAAATGGGGCTCGTCGAGTCAGGATCAATTTGACCGAAAATCCAAGGCTAACACCCCCTCCAAAAACAAAGTTCAACCATGTTTGGGAGAAAAGTGTATTACCCATAAATTTGAAGTCTAATACCAACTAAAAGCTCTTGTATATGAACAAGGTTAGAAATATATAGGCTAATACTCATTTAAATGGGGCTCGTCGAGTCGGGATCAATTTGTCCGAAAAATCGAAGGCTAACACCCCCTCCAAAAACCAAAGTTCAACCATGTATGGGAGAAAAGTGTACTACCCATAAATTTGTAGTCTAATACCAACTAAAAGCTCTTGGATATGAACAAGGTTGGAAATATAAGGCTAATACTCATTTAAATGGGGCTCGTCGAATCAGGATCAATTTGTCCGAAAATCCAAGGCTAACACCCCCTCCAAAAACCAAGTTCAACCATGTTTGGGAGAAAAGTGTATTACCCATAAATTTGAAGTCTAATACCAACTAAAAGGGTCTTGGATATGAACAAGGTTAGAAATATAAGGCTAATACTCATTTAAATGGGGCTCGTTGAGTCTGGATCAATTTGACCGAAAATCCAAGGCTAACACCCCCTCCAAAAACCGAATTCAACCATGTTTGGGAGAAAAGTGTATTACCCATAAATTTGTAGTCTAATACCAACTAAAAGCTCTTGTATATGAACAAGGTTGGAAATATAAGGCTAATACTCATTTAAATGGGGCTCATCGAGTCAGGATCAATTTGTCCGAAAATCCAAGGCTAACACCCCCTCCAAAAACCAAGTTCAACCATGTTTGGGGGAAAAGTGTATTTCCCATAAATTTGAAGTCTAATACCAACTAAAGGGTCTCGGATATGAACAAGGTTAGAAATATAAGGCTAATACTCATTTAAATGGGGCTCGTTGAGTCTGGATCAATTTGACCAAAAATCCAAGGCTAACACCCCCTCCAAAAACCGAATTCAACCATGTTTGGGAGAAAAGTGTATTACCCATAAATTTGTAGTCTAATACCAACTAAAAGCTCTTGTATATGAACAAGGTTGGAAATATAAGGCTAATACTCATTTAAATGGGGCTCATCGAGTCAGGATCAATTTGTCCGAAAATCCAAGGCTAACACCCCCTCCAAAAACCAAGTTCAACCATGTTTGGGGGAAAAGTGTATTTCCCATAAATTTGAAGTCTAATACCAACTAAAGGGTCTCGGATATGAACAAGGTTAGAAATATAAGGCTAATACTCATTTAAATGGGGCTCGTTGAGTCCGGGATCAATTTGACAGAAAATCCAAGGCTAACACCCCCTCCAAAAACCGAATTCAACCATGTTTGGGAGAAAAGTGTATTACCCATAAATTTGTAGTCTAATACCAACTAAAAAGCTCTTGTATATGAACAAGGTTGGAAATATAAGGCTAATACTCATTTAAATGGGGCTCATCGAGTCAGGATCAATTTGTCCGAAAATCCAAGGCTAACACCCCCTCCAAAAACCAAGTTCAACCATGTTTGGGAGAAAAGTGTATTACCCATAAATTTGAAGTCTAATACCAACTAAAGGGTCTCGGATATGAACAAGGTTAGAAATATAAGGCTAATACTCATTTAAATGGGGCTCGTCGAGTCAGGATCAATTTGACCGAAAATCCAAGGCTAACACCCCCTCCAAAAACCAAGTTCAACCATGTTTGGGAGAAAAGTGTATTACCCATCAATTTGAAGTCTAATACCAACTAAACGTTCTTGTATATGAACAAGGTTAGAAATATAAGGCTAATACTCATTTAAATGGGGCTCGTCGAGTCAGGATCAATTTGTCCGAAAATCGAAGGCTAACACCCCTCCAAAAACCAAGTTCAACCATGTTTGGGAGAAAAGTGTATTACCCATAAATTTGTAGTCTAATACCAACTAAAAGCTCTTGGATATGAACAAGGTTAGAAATATAAGGCTAATACTCATTTAAATGGGGCTCGTCGAGTCGGGGATCAATTTGTCCGAAAATCCAAGGCTAACACTCCCTCCAAAAACCAAGTTCAACCATGTATGGGAGAAAAGTGTATTACCCATAAATTTGTAGTCTAATACCAACTAAAAGCTCTTGGATATGAACAAAGGTTGGAAATATAAGGCTAATACTCATTTAAATGGGGCTCGTGGAGTCGGGATCAATTTTACCGAAAATCGAAGACTAACACCCCCTCCAAAAAACCAAATTCAACCATGTTTGGGAGAAAAGTGTATTACCCATAAATTTGTAGTCTAATACCAACTAAAAGCTCTTGTATATGAACAAGGTTAGAAATATAAGGAAAATACTCATTTAAATGGGGCTCGTCGAGTCGGGGATCAATTTGTCCAGAAAATCGAAGGCTAACACTCTTGTAAAAAACCAAGTTCAACCATGTTTGGGAGAAAAGTGTATTACCCATAAATTTGAAGTCTAATACCAACTAAAGGGTCTCGGATATGAACAAGGTTAGAAATATAAGGCTAATACTCATTTAAATGGGGGCTCGTCGAGTCGGGGATCAATTTGACCGAAAATCCAAGGCTAACACCCCCCTCCAAAAACCAAGTTCAACCATGTTTGGGAGAAAAGTGTATTACCCATCAATTTGAAGTCTAATACCAACTAAAAGTTCTTGTATATGAACAAGGTTAGAAATATAAGGCTAATACTCATTTAAATGGGGGCTCGTCGTGTCAGGATCAATTTGTCCGAAAATCGAAGGCTAACACCCCTCCAAAAACCAAGTTCAACCATGTATGGGAGAAAAGTGTATTACCCATAAATTTGTAGTCTAATACCAACTAAAAGCTCTTGGATATGAACAAGGTTGGAAATATAAGGCTAATACTCATTTAAATGGGGCTCGTCGAATCAGGATCAATTTGTCCGAAAATCCAAGGCTAACACCCCCTCCAAAAACCAAGTTCAACCATGTTTGGGGGAAAAGTGTATTACCCATAAATTTGAAGTCTAATACCAACTAAAGGGTCTTGGATATGAACAAGGTTAGAAATATAAGGCTAATACTCATTTAAATGGGGCTCGTCGAGTCCGGATCAATTTGACCGAAAAATCCAAGGCTAACACCCCCTCCAAAAACCGAATTCAACCATGTTTGGGAGAAAAGTGTATTACCCATAAATTTGTAGTCTAATACCAACTAAAAGCTCTTGTATATGAACAAGGTTGGAAATATAAGGCTAATACTCATTTAAATGGGGCTCATCGAGTCGGGATCAATTTGTCCAGAAAATCCAAGGCTAACACCCCCTCCAAAAACCAAGTTCAACCATGTTTGGGAGAAAAGTGTATTACCCATAAATTTGAAGTCTAATACCAACTAAAGGGTCTCGGATATGAACAAGGTTAGAAATATAAGGCTAATACTCATTTAAATGGGGCTCGTCGAGTCAGGGATCAATTTGACCGAAAAATCCAAGGCTAACACCCCCTCCAAAAACCAAGTTCAACCATGTTTGGGAGAAAAGTGTATTACCCATCAATTTGAAGTCTAATACCAACTAAAAGTTCTTGTATATGAACAAGGTTAGAAATATAAGGCTAATACTCATTTAAATGGGGCTCGTCGAGTCGGGATCAATTTGTCCAGAAAATCGAAGGCTAACACCCCCTCCAAAAACCAAGTTCAACCATGTTTGGGAGAAAAGTGTATTACCCATAAATTTGTAGTCTAATACCAACTAAAAGCTCTTGGATATGAACAAGGTTAGAAATATAAGGCTAATACTCATTTAAATGGGGCTCGTCGAGTCGGGGATCAATTTGTCCGAAAATCCAAGGCTAACACTCCCTCCAAAAACCAAGTTCAACCATGTTTGGGAGAAAAGTGTATTACCCATAAATTTGTAGTCTAATACCAACTAAAAGCTCTTGGATATGAACAAGGTTGGAAATATAAGGCTAATACTCATTTAAATGGGGCTCGTGGAGTCGGGATCAATTTTACCGAAAATCGAAGGCTAACACCCCTCCAAAAACCAAATTCAACCATGTTTGGGAGAAAAGTGTATTACCCATAAATTTGTAGTCTAATACCAACTAAAAGCTCTTGTATATGAACAAGGTTAGAAATATAAGGCAAATACTCATTTAAATGGGGGCTCGTCGAGTCGGGATCAATTTGTCCGAAAATCGAAGGCTAACACTCTTGCAAAAACCAAGTTCAACCATGTTTGGGAGAAAAGTGTATTACCCATAAATTTGAAGTCTAATACCAACTAAAGGGTCTCGGATATGAACAAGGTTAGAAATATAAGGCTAATACTCATTTAAATGGGGCTCGTCGAGTCAGGATCAATTTGACCGAAAATCCAAGGCTAACACCCCCTCCAAAAACCAAGTTCAACCATGTTTGGGAGAAAAGTGTATTACCCATCAATTTGAAGTCTAATACCAACTAAAAGTTCTTGTATATGAACAAGGTTAGAAATATAAGGCTAATACTCATTTAAATGGGGCTCGTCGTGTCAGGATCAATTTGTCCGAAAATCGAAGGCTAACACCCCTCCAAAAACCAAGTTCAACCATGTATGGGAGAAAAGTGTATTACCCATAAATTTGTAGTCTAATACCAACTAAAAGCTCTTGGATATGAACAAGGTTGGAAATATAAGGCTAATACTCATTTAAATGGGGGCTCGTCGAATCAGGATCAATTTGTCCGAAAATCCAAGGCTAACACCCCCTCCAAAAACCAAGTTCAACCATGTTTGGGGGAAAAGTGTATTACCCATAAATTTGAAGTCTAATACCAACTAAAGGGTCTTGGATATGAACAAGGTTAGAAATATAAGGCTAATACTCATTTAAATGGGGCTCGTCGAGTCCGGATCAATTTGACCGAAAAATCCAAGGCTAACACCCCCTCCAAAAACCGAATTCAACCATGTTTGGGAGAAAAGTGTATTACCCATAAATTTGTAGTCTAATACCAACTAAAAGCTCTTGTATATGAACAAGGTTGGAAATATAAGGCTAATACTCATTTAAATGGGGCTCATCGAGTCAGGATCAATTTGTCCGAAAATCCAAGGCTAACACCCCCTCCAAAAACCAAGTTCAACCATGTTTGGGAGAAAAGTGTATTACCCATAAATTTGAAGTCTAATACCAACTAAAGGGTCTCGGATATGAACAAGGTTAGAAATATAAGGCTAATACTCATTTAAATGGGGCTCGTCGAGTCAGGATCAATTTGACCGAAAATCCAAGGCTAACACCCCCTCCAAAAACCAAGTTCAACCATGTTTGGGAGAAAAGTGTATTACCCATCAATTTGAAGTCTAATACCAACTAAAAGCTCTTGTATATGAACAAGGTTGGAAATATAAGGCTAATACTCATTTAAATGGGGCTCATCGAGTCAGGATCAATTTGTCCGAAAATCCAAGGCTAACACCCCCTCCAAAAACC
>JAPFFH010000028.1:3705167-3736167 GCA_029030765.1 Salix suchowensis | reverse complement strand
TTAAAATGGGGCTCGTCGAGTCAGGGACCAATTTGTCCGAAAATCCGAGGCTAACACCCCTCTAAAAACCAAGTTCTATCATTTTTGGGGGGAAAGTCTATTACCCATAAATTTGAAGTCTAATACAACCTAAAAGGTATTGGATATGAACAAGGTTAGAAATCTAAGGCTAATACTCATTTAAAATGGGGCTCGTCGAGTCAGGACCAATTTGTCCGAAAATCCAAGGCTAACACCCCCTCCAAAAACCAAGTTCTATCATTTTTGGGGGGAAAAGTCTATTACCCATAAATTTGAAGTCTAATACCCACTAAAAGGTATTGGATATGAACAAGGTTAGAAATCTAAGGCTAATTCTCATTTAAAATGGGGCTCGTGAAGTCAGGACCAATTTGTCCGAAAATCCAAGGCTAACACCCCTTCCAAAAATCAAGTTCTATCATTTCGGGGGCAAAATTCTATTACCCTTAAATTTGAAGTCTAATACCAATTAAAAGGGATTGGATATGAACAAGGTTACAAATATAAGGCTAATACTCATTTAAAATGGGGGCTAGTCGAGTCGGGACCAATTTGTCCGAAAATCCAAGGCTAACCCCCCTCCAAAAACCAAGTTCAATCATTATTGGAGGAAAAGTCTATTACCCATAAATTTGAAGTCTAATACCAACTAAAAGGTATTGGATGTAAACAAGGTTAGAAATCTAATGCTAATACTCATTTAAGATGGGGCTCGTCAAGTCAGGACCAATTTGTCCGAAAATCCAAGGCTAACACCCCCTCCAAAAACCAAGTTCTATCATTTTGGGGGGAAAAGTCAATTACCCATAAATTTGAAGTCTAATACCAACTAAAAGGGATTGGATATGAACAAGGTTAGAAATATAAGGCTAATAGTCATTTAAAATGGGGCTCGTCGACTCATGACCAATTTGTCCGAAAATCCAAGGCTAACACCCCCTCCAAAAATAAAGTTCTATCATTTTTGGGGGAAAAGTCTATTATCCATAAATTTGAAGTCTAATACCAACTAAAAGGTATTGGATATGAACAAGGTTATAAATGTAATACTAATACTCATTTAAAATGCGGCTCGTGAACTCAGGACCAATTTGTCCGAAAATCCAAGGCTAACACCCCCTCCAAAAACCAAGTTCTATCTTTTTTGGGGCAAAAGTCTATTACCCATAAACTTGAAGTCTAATACCAACTAAAAGGTATTGGATATGAGAAGGTTAGAAATCTAAGGCTAATACTCATTTAAAATGGGGCTCGTGAAGTCAGGACCAATTTGTCCGAAAATCCAAGGCTAACACCCCCTCCAAAAACCAAGTTCTATCATTTTGGCGGGGAAAGTCTATTACCCATAAATTTGAAGTCTAATACCAAATAAAAGGTATTGGATATGAAAAAGGTTAGAAATCTAAGGCTAATACTCATTTAAAATGCTGCTCGTGAAGTCAGGACCAATTTGTCTGAAAATCCAAGGCTAACACCCCCTCCAAAAACCAAGTTTTATCATTTTGGGGGGGAAAGTCTCTTACCCATAAATTTGAAGTCTAATACCAACTAAAAATGATTGGATATGAACAAGGTTACAAATCTAAGGCTAATAATCATTTAAAATGGGGCTCGTCAAGTCAGGACCAATTTGTCCGAAAATCCAAGGCTAACACCCCCTCCAAAAATCAAGTTCAATCATTTTTGGGGAAAAAGTCTATTACCCATAAATTTGAAGTGTAATACCAACTAAAAGGTATTGGATATGAACAAGGTTCGAAATCTAAGGCTAATACTCATTTAAATTGGGGCTCGTCAAGTCAGGACCAATTTGTCTGAAAATCCAAGGCTAACACCCCTTCCAAAAACCAAGTTTTATCATTTTGGGGGGGAAAGTCTCTTACCCATAAATTTGAAGTCTAATACCAACTAAAAATGATTGGATATGAACAAGGTTACAAATCTAAGGCTAATAATCATTTAAAATGGGGCTCGTCGAGTCAGGACCAATTTGTCCGAAAATCCAAGGCTAACACCCCCTCCAAAAACCAAGTTCTATCATTTTGGGGGGAAAAGTATATTACCCATAAATTTGAAGTCTAATACCAACTAAAAGTTATTGGATATGAACAAGGTTATAAATCTAAGGCTAATAATCATTTAAAATGGG
The DNA here is from genome assembly GCA_029030765.1 of Salix suchowensis. Lineage (NCBI taxonomy): Eukaryota > Viridiplantae > Streptophyta > Magnoliopsida > Malpighiales > Salicaceae > Salix > Salix suchowensis. The sequence goes on along the minus strand of JAPFFH010000028.1, from coordinate 3,733,997 downwards.
GCTCGTCGAGTCGAGACCAATTTGTCCGAAAATCCAAGGCTAACACCCCTCCAAAAACCAAGTTATATCTTTTTGGGGGAAAAGTCTATTACCCATAAATTTCAAGTCTAATACCAACTAAAAGGGATTGTATATCAACAAGGTTAGAAATCTAAGGCAAATAATCATTTAAAATGGGGCTCGTCGAGTCAGGACCAATTTGTCCGAAAATCCAAGGCTAACACCCCCTCCAAAAACCAAGTTCTATTATTTTGGGGGGGAAAGTCTATTACCCATAAATTTGAAGTCCAATACCAACTAAAAGGTATTGGATATGAACAAGGTTAGAAATCTAAGGCTAATAATCATTTAAAATGGGGCTCGTCGAGTTAGGACCAATTTGTCCGAAAATCCAAGGCTAACACCCCCTCCAAAAACCAATTTCTATCATTTTTGGGGGAAAAGTCTATAAACTATAAATTTTAACTCTGATACCAACTAAAACGGCTTGGATATGAACAAGGTTAGAAATATAAGGCTAATACTCATTTAAAATGGGGCTCGTGAAGTCAGGATCAATTTGTCCGAAAATCCAAGGCTAACACACCCTCCAAAAACCAAGTTCTATCATTTTGGGGGGAAAAGTCTATTACCCATAAATTTGAAGTCTAATACCAACTAAAAGAGATTGTATATGAACAAGATTAGAAATCTAAGGCTAATACTCATTTAAAAATGGGGCTCGTCGAGTCACGACCAATTTGTCCGAAAATCCAAGGCTAACACCCCCTCCAAAAACCAAGTTCTATCATTTTGGGGGGGAAAGTCTATTACCCATAAATTTGAAGTCTAATACCAACTAAAAGGTATTGGATATGAACAAGGTTAGAAATCTAAGGCTAATAATCATTTAAAATGGGGCTCGTCGAGTCAGGACCAATTTGTCCGAAAATCCAAGGCTAACACCCCCTCCAAAAACCAAGTTCTATCATTTTGGGGGGGAAAGTCTATTACCCATAAATTTGAAGTCTAATACCAACTAAAAGGTATTGGATATGAACAAGGTTAGAAATCTAAGGATAATAATCATTTAAAATAGGGCTCGTCAAGTCAGGACCAATTTGTCTGAAAATGCAAGGCTAACACCCCCTCCAAAAACCAAGTTCAATCATTTTTGAGGGAAAAGTCTATTACCCATAAATTTGAAGTCTAATACCAACTAAAATGTATTGGATATGAACAAGGTTAGAAATCTAAGGCTAATACTCATTTAAAATGGGGGCTCGAGAAGTCGGGACCAATTTGTCCGAAAATCCAAGGGTAACACCCCCTCCAAAAGCCAAGTTCTATCATTTTTGGGGGAAAGTCTATTACCCACAAATTTGAAGTCTAATACCAACTAAAAGGGCTTGGATAACAACAAGGTTAGAAATATATGGCTAATACTCATTTAAATGGGGCTCGTGGAGTCATGATCAATTTGTCTGAAAATGCAAGGCTAACACCCCCTCCAAAAACCAAGTTCAATCATTTTTGGGGGAAAAGTATATTACCCTTAAATTTGAAGTCTAATACCAATTAAAAGGGATTGTATATGAACAAGGTTACAAATCTAAGGCTAATACTCATTTAAAATGGGGCTCGTGAAGTCAGGACCAATTTGTCCGAAAATCCAAGGCTAACACCCCCTCCAAAAACCAAGTTCTATCATTTTAGGGGGGAAAGTCTATTACCCATTAATTTGAAGTCTAATACCAACTAAAAATGATTGGATATGAACAAGGTTACAAATCTAAGCCTAATAATTATTTAAAATGGGGCTCGTCGAGTCAGGGACCAATTTGTCCGAAAATCAGAGGCTAACACCCCCCTCTAAAAACCAAGTTCTATCATTTTTGGGGGGGAAAGTCTATTACCCATAAATTTGAAGTCTAATACAACCTAAAAGGTATTGGATATGAACAAGGTTAGAAATCTAAGGCTAATACTCATTTAAAATGGGGCTCGTCGAGTCAGGACCAATTTGTCTGAAAATCCAAGGCTAACACCCCCTCCAAAAACCAAGTTCTATCATTTTGGGGGGAAAAGTCTATTACCCATAAATTTGAAGTCTAATACCCACTAAAAGGTATTGGATATGAACAAGGTTAGAAATCTAAGGCTAATTCTCATTTAAAATGGGGCTCGTGAAGTCAGGACCAATTTGTCCGAAAATCCAAGGCTAACACCCCTTCCAAAAATCAAGTTCTATCATTTCGGGGGCAATATTCTATTACCCTTAAATTTGAAGTCTAATACCAATTAAAAGGGATTGGATATGAACAAGGTTACAAATATAAGGCTAATACTCATTTAAAATGGGGCTAGTCGAGTCAGGACCAATTTGTCCGAAAATCCAAGGCTAACCCCCCCTCCAAAAACCAAGTTCAATCATTATTGGAGGAAAAGTCTATTACCCATAAATTTGAAGTCTAATACCAACTAAAAGGTATTGGATGTAAACAAGGTTAGAAATCTAATGCTAATACTCATTTAAGATGGGGCTCGTCAAGTCAGGACCAATTTGTCCGAAAATCCAAGGCTAACACCCCCTCCAAAAACCAAGTTCTATCATTTTGGGGGGAAAAGTCAATTACCCATAAATTTGAAGTCTAATACCAACTAAAAGAGATTGTATATGAACAAGATTAGAAATCTAAGGCTAATACTCATTTAAAAATGGGGCTCGTCGAGTCACGACCAATTTGTCCGAAAATCCAAGGCTAACACCCCCTCCAAAAACCAAGTTCTATCATTTTGGGGGGGAAAGTCTATTACCCATAAATTTGAAGTCTAATACCAACTAAAAGGTATTGGATATGAACAAGGTTAGAAATCTAAGGCTAATAATCATTTAAAATGGGGCTCGTCGAGTCAGGACCAATTTGTCCGAAAATCCAAGGCTAACACCCCCTCCAAAAACCAAGTTCTATCATTTTGGGGGGGAAAGTCTATTACCCATAAATTTGAAGTCTAATACCAACTAAAAGGTATTGGATATGAACAAGGTTAGAAATCTAAGGATAATAATCATTTAAAATAGGGCTCGTCAAGTCAGGACCAATTTGTCTGAAAATGCAAGGCTAACACCCCCTCCAAAAACCAAGTTCAATCATTTTTGAGGGAAAAGTCTATTACCCATAAATTTGAAGTCTAATACCAACTAAAATGTATTGGATATGAACAAGGTTAGAAATCTAAGGCTAATACTCATTTAAAATGGGGCTCGAGAAGTCAGGACCAATTTGTCCGAAAATCCAAGGGTAACACCCCCTCCAAAAGCCAAGTTCTATCATTTTGGGGGGGAAAGTCTATTACCCACAAATTTGAAGTCTAATACCAACTAAAAGGGCTTGGATAACAACAAGGTTAGAAATATATGGCTAATACTCATTTAAATGGGGCTCGTGGAGTCATGATCAATTTGTCTGAAAATGCAAGGCTAACACCCCCTCCAAAAACCAAGTTCAATCATTTTTGGGGGAAAAGTATATTACCCTTAAATTTGAAGTCTAATACCAATTAAAAGGGATTGTATATGAACAAGGTTACAAATCTAAGGCTAATACTCATTTAAAATGGGGCTCGTGAAGTCAAGACCAATTTGTCCGAAAATCCAAGGCTAACACCCCCTCCAAAAACCAAGTTCTATCATTTTAGGGGGGAAAGTCTATTACCCATTAATTTGAAGTCTAATACCAACTAAAAATGATTGGATATGAACAAGGTTACAAATCTAAGCCTAATAATTATTTAAAATGGGGCTCGTCGAGTCAGGACCAATTTGTCCGAAAATCCGAGGCTAACACCCCCTCTAAAAACCAAGTTCTATCATTTTGGGGGGAAAGTCTATTACCCATAAATTTGAAGTCTAATACAACCTAAAAGGTATTGGATATGAACAAGGTTAGAAATCTAAGGCTAATACTCATTTAAAATGGGGCTCGTCGAGTCAGGACCAATTTGTCTGAAAATCCAAGGCTAACACCCCCTCCAAAAACCAAGTTCTATCATTTTGGGGGGAAAAGTCTATTACCCATAAATTTGAAGTCTAATACCCACTAAAAGGTATTGGATATGAACAAGGTTAGAAATCTAAGGCTAATTCTCATTTAAAATGGGGCTCGTGAAGTCAGGACCAATTTGTCCGAAAATCCAAGGCTAACACCCCTTCCAAAAATCAAGTTCTATCATTTCGGGGGCAATATTCTATTACCCTTAAATTTGAAGTCTAATACCAATTAAAAGGGATTGGATATGAACAAGGTTACAAATATAAGGCTAATACTCATTTAAAATGGGGCTAGTCGAGTCAGGACCAATTTGTCCGAAAATCCAAGGCTAACCCCCCCTCCAAAAACCAAGTTCAATCATTATTGGAGGAAAAGTCTATTACCCATAAATTTGAAGTCTAATACCAACTAAAAGGTATTGGATGTAAACAAGGTTAGAAATCTAATGCTAATACTCATTTAAGATGGGGCTCGTCAAGTCAGGACCAATTTGTCCGAAAATCCAAGGCTAACACCCCCTCCAAAAACCAAGTTCTATCATTTTGGGGGGAAAAGTCAATTACCCATAAATTTGAAGTCTAATACCAACTAAAAGGGATTGGATATGAACAAGGTTAGAAATATAAGGCTAATAGTCATTTAAAATGGGGCTCGTCGACTCATGACCAATTTGTCCGAAAATCCAAGGCTAACACCCCCTCCAAAAATAAAGTTCTATCATTTTTGGGGGAAAAGTCTATTATCCATAAATTTGAAGTCTAATACCAACTAAAAGGTATTGGATATGAACAAGGTTATAAATGTAATACTAATACTCATTTAAAATGCGGCTCGTGAACTCGGGACCAATTTGTCCCAGAAAATCCAAGGCTAACACCCCCTCCAAAAACCAAGTTCTATCTTTTTTGGGGCAAAAGTCTATTACCCATAAACTTGAAGTCTAATACCAACTAAAAGGTATTGGATATGAGAAGGTTAGAAATCTAAGGCTAATACTCATTTAAAATGGGGCTCGTGAAGTCAGGACCAATTTGTCCGAAAATCCAAGGCTAACACCCCCTCCAAAAACCAAGTTCTATCATTTTGGCGGGGAAAGTCTATTACCCATAAATTTGAAGTCTAATACCAAATAAAAGGTATTGGATATGAAAAAGGTTAGAAATCTAAGGCTAACACTCATTTAAAATGCTGCTCGTGAAGTCAGGACCAATTTGTCTGAAAATCCAAGGCTAACACCCCCTCCAAAAACCAAGTTTTATCATTTTGGGGGGGAAAGTCTCTTACCCATAAATTTGAAGTCTAATACCAACTAAAAATGATTGGATATGAACAAGGTTACAAATCTAAGGCTAATAATCATTTAAAATGGGGCTCGTCGAGTCAGGACCAATTTGTCCGAAAATCCAAGGCTAACACCCCCTCCAAAAACCAAGTTCAATCATTTTTGAGGGAAAAGTCTATTACCCATAAATTTGAAGTCTAATACCAACTAAAATGTATTGGATATGAACAAGGTTAGAAATCTAAGGCTAATACTCATTTAAAATGGGGCTCGAGAAGTCAGGACCAATTTGTCCGAAAATCCAAGGGTAACACCCCCTCCAAAAGCCAAGTTCTATCATTTTGGGGGGGAAAGTCTATTACCCACAAATTTGAAGTCTAATACCAACTAAAAGGGCTTGGATAACAACAAGGTTAGAAATATATGGCTAATACTCATTTAAATGGGGCTCGTGGAGTCATGATCAATTTGTCTGAAAATGCAAGGCTAACACCCCCTCCAAAAACCAAGTTCAATCATTTTTGGGGGAAAAGTATATTACCCTTAAATTTGAAGTCTAATACCAATTAAAAGGGATTGTATATGAACAAGGTTACAAATCTAAGGCTAATACTCATTTAAAATGGGGCTCGTGAAGTCAGGACCAATTTGTCCGAAAATCCAAGGCTAACACCCCCTCCAAAAACCAAGTTCTATCATTTTAGGGGGGAAAGTCTATTACCCATTAATTTGAAGTCTAATACCAACTAAAAAATGATTGGATATGAACAAGGTTACAAATCTAAGCCTAATAATTATTTAAAATGGGGCTCGTCGAGTCAGGGACCAATTTGTCCGAAAATCCGAGGCTAACACCCCCTCTAAAAAACCAAGTTCTATCATTTTTGGGGGGAAAGTCTATTACCCATAAATTTGAAGTCTAATACAACCTAAAAGGTATTGGATATGAACAAGGTTAGAAATCTAAGGCTAATACTCATTTAAAATGGGGCTCGTCGAGTCGGGACCAATTTGTCTCGAAAATCCAAGGCTAACACCCCCTCCAAAAACCAAGTTCTATCATTTTTGGGGGGAAAAGTCTATTACCCATAAATTTGAAGTCTAATACCCACTAAAAGGTATTGGATATGAACAAGGTTAGAAATCTAAGGCTAATTCTCATTTAAAATGGGGCTCGTGAAGTCAGGACCAATTTGTCCGAAAATCCAAGGCTAACACCCCTTCCAAAAATCAAGTTCTATCATTTCGGGGGCAATATTCTATTACCCTTAAATTTGAAGTCTAATACCAATTAAAAGGGATTGGATATGAACAAGGTTACAAATATAAGGCTAATACTCATTTAAAATGGGGCTAGTCGAGTCAGGACCAATTTGTCCGAAAATCCAAGGCTAACCCCCCCTCCAAAAACCAAGTTCAATCATTATTGGAGGAAAAGTCTATTACCCATAAATTTGAAGTCTAATACCAACTAAAAGGTATTGGATGTAAACAAGGTTAGAAATCTAATGCTAATACTCATTTAAGATGGGGCTCGTCAAGTCAGGACCAATTTGTCCGAAAATCCAAGGCTAACACCCCTCCAAAAACCAAGTTCTATCATTTTTGGGGGGGAAAAGTCAATTACCCATAAATTTGAAGTCTAATACCAACTAAAAGGGATTGGATATGAACAAGGTTAGAAATATAAGGCTAATAGTCATTTAAAATGGGGCTCAGTCGACTCATGACCAATTTGTCCGAAAATCCAAGGCTAACACCCCCTCCAAAAAATAAAGTTCTATCATTTTTTGGGGGAAAAGTCTATTATCCATAAATTTGAAGTCTAATACCAACTAAAAGGTATTGGATATGAACAAGGTTATAAATGTAATACTAATACTCATTTAAAATGCGGCTCGTGAACTCAGGACCAATTTGTCCGAAAATCCAAGGCTAACACCTCCTCCAAAAACCAAGTTCTATCTTTTTTTGGGGCAAAAGTCTATTACCCATAAACTTGAAGTCTAATACCAACTAAAAGGTATTGGATATGAGAAGGTTAGAAATCTAAGGCTAATACTCATTTAAAATGGGGGCTCGTGAAGTCGGGACCAATTTGTCCGAAAATCCAAGGCTAACACCCCCTCCAAAAACCAAGTTCTATCATTTTGGCGGGGAAAGTCTATTACCCATAAATTTGAAGTCTAATACCAAATAAAAGGTATTGGATATGAAAAAGGTTAGAAATCTAAGGCTAATACTCATTTAAAATGCTGCTCGTGAAGTCGGGACCAATTTGTCACGAAAATCCAAGGCTAACACCCCCTCCAAAAACCAAGTTTTATCATTTTGGGGGGGAAAGTCTCTTACCCATAAATTTGAAGTCTAATACCAACTAAAAATGATTGGATATGAACAAGGTTACAAATCTAAGGCTAATAATCATTTAAAATGGGGCTCGTCGAGTCAGGACCAATTTGTCCGAAAATCCAAGGCTAACACCCCCTCCAAAAATCAAGTTCAATCATTTTTGGGGAAAAAGTCTATTACCCATAAATTTGAAGTCTAATACCAACTAAAAGGTATTGGATATGAACAAGGTTCGAAATCTAAGGCTAATACTCATTTAAATTGGGGCTCGTCAAGTCAGGACCAATTTGTCTGAAAATCCAAGGCTAACACCCCTTCCAAAAACCAAGTTTTATCATTTTGGGGGGGAAAGTCTCTTACCCATAAATTTGAAGTCTAATACCAACTAAAAATGATTGGATATGAACAAGGTTACAAATCTAAGGCTAATAATCATTTAAAATGGGGCTCGTCGAGTCAGGACCAATTTGTCCGAAAATCCAAGGCTAACACCCCCTCCAAAAACCAAGTTCTATCATTTTGGGGGGAAAAGTATATTACCCATAAATTTGAAGTCTAATACCAACTAAAAGTTATTGGATATGAACAAGGTTATAAATCTAAGGCTAATAATCATTTAAAATGGGGCTCGTCGAGTCAGGACCAATTTGTCCGAAAATCCAAGGCTAACACCCCCTCCAAAAACCAAGTTATATCTTTTTGGGGGGAAAAGTCTATTACCCATAAATTTCAAGTCTAATACCAACTAAAAGGGATTGTATATGAACAAGGTTAGAAATCTAAGGCAAATAATCATTTAAAATGGGGCTCGTCGAGTCAGGACCAATTTGTCCGAAAATCCAAGGCTAACACCCCCTCCAAAAACCAAGTTCTATTATTTTGGGGGGGAAAGTCTATTACCCATAAATTTGAAGTCCAATACCAACTAAAAGGTATTGGATATGAACAAGGTTAGAAATCTAAGGCTAATAATCATTTAAAATGGGGCTCGTCGAGTTAGGACCAATTTGTCCGAAAATCCAAGGCTAACACCCCCTCCAAAAACCAATTTCTATCATTTTTGGGGGAAAAGTCTATAAACTATAAATTTTAACTCTAATACCAACTAAAACGGCTTGGATATGAACAAGGTTAGAAATATAAGGCTAATACTCATTTAAAATGGGGCTCGTGAAGTCAGGATCAATTTGTCCGAAAATCCAAGGCTAACACACCCTCCAAAAACCAAGTTCTATCATTTTGGGGGGAAAAGTCTATTACCCATAAATTTGAAGTCTAATACCAACTAAAAGAGATTGTATATGAACAAGATTAGAAATCTAAGGCTAATACTCATTTAAAAATGGGGCTCGTCGAGTCACGACCAATTTGTCCGAAAATCCAAGGCTAACACCCCCTCCAAAAACCAAGTTCTATCATTTGGGGGGGAAAAGTCTATTACCCATAAATTTCAGGTCTAATACCAACTGAAAGGGATTGGATATGAACAAGGTTAGAAATCTAAGGCTAATAATCATTTAAAATGGGGCTCGTCGAGTCAGGACCAATTTGTCCGAAAATCCAAGGCTAACACCCCCTCCAAAAACCAAGTTCTATCATTTTGGGGGGGAAAGTCTATTACCCAGAAATTTGAAGTCTAATACCAACTAAAAGGTATTGGATATGAAAAAGGTTAGAAATCTAAGGCTAATAATCATTTAAAATAGGGCTCGTCAAGTCAGGACCAATTTGTCTGAAAATGCAAGGCTAACACCCCCTCCAAAAACAAAGTTCAATCATTTTTGAGGGAAAAGTCTATTACCCATAAATTTGAAGTCTAATACCAACTAAAATGTATTGGATATGAACAAGGTTCGAAATCTAAGGCTAATACTCATTTAAATTGGGGCTCGTGAAGTCAGGACCAATTTGTCTGAAAATCCAAGGCTAACACCCCCTCCAAAAACCAAGTTTTATCATTTTGGGGTGGAAAGTCTCTTACACATAAATTTGAAGTCTAATACCAACTAAAAATGATTGGATATGAACAAGGTTACAAATCTAAGGCTAATAATCATTTAAAATGGGGCTCGTCGAGTCAGGACCAATTTGTCCGAAAATCCAAGGCTAACACCCCCTCCAAAAACCAAGTTCTATCATTTTGGGGGGAAAAGTCTATTACCCGTAAATTTGAAGTCTAATACCAACTAAAAGGGATTGAATATGAACAAAGTTAGAAATATAAGGCTAACACTCATTTAAAATGTGGCTCGTCGAGTCAGGACCAATTTGTCCGAAAATCCAAGGCTAACACCCCCTCCAAAAACCAAGTTCTATCATTTTGGGGGAAAAGTATATTACCCATAAATTTCAAGTCTAATACCAACTAAAAGGGATTGTATATGAACAAGGTTAGAAATCTAAGGCAAATAATCATTTAAAATGGGGCTCGTGGAGTCAGGACCAATTTGTCCGAAAATCCAAGGCTAACACCCCCTCCAAAAACCAAGTTCTATCATTTTGGGGGGGAAAGTCTATTACCCATAAATTTGAAGTCCAATACCAACTAAAAGGTATTGGATATGAACAAGGTTAGAAATCTAAGGCTAATAATCATTTAAAATGGGGCTCGTCGAGTTAGGACCAATTTGTCCGAAAATCCAAGGCTAACACCCCCTCCAAAAACCAAGTTCTATCATTTTTGGGGGAAAAGTCTATAAACTATAAATTTTAACTCTAATACCAACTAAAACGGCTTGGATATGAACAAGGTTAGAAATATAAGGCTAATACTCATTTAAAATGGGGCTCGTGAAGTCAGGACCAATTAGTCCGAAAATCCAAGGCTAACACCCCCTCCAAAAACCAAGTTCTATCATTTGGGGGGGAAAAGTCTATTACCCATAAATTTCAGGTCTAATACCAACTGAAAGGGATTGGATATGAACAAGGTTAGAAATCTAAGGCTAATAATCATTTAAAATGGGGCTCGTCGAGTCAGGACCAATTTGTCCGAAAATCCAAGGCTAACACCCCCTCCAAAAACCAAGTTCTATCATTTTGGGGGGGAAAGTCTATTACCCATAAATTTGAAGTCTAATACCAACTAAAAGGTATTGGATATGAACAAGGTTAGAAATCTAAGGATAATAATCATTTAAAATAGGGCTCGTCAAGTCAGGACCAATTTGTCTGAAAATGCAAGGCTAACACCCCCTCCAAAAACCAAGTTCAATCATTTTTGAGGGAAAAGTCTATTACCCATAAATTTGAAGTCTAATACCAACTAAAATGTATTGGATATGAACAAGGTTAGAAATCTAAGGCTAATACTCATTTAAAATGGGGCTCGAGAAGTCGGGGACCAATTTGTCCGAAAATCCAAGGGTAACACCCCCTCCAAAAGCCAAGTTCTATCATTTTGGGGGGGAAAGTCTATTACCCACAAATTTGAAGTCTAATACCAACTAAAAGGGCTTGGATAACAACAAGGTTAGAAATATATGGCTAATACTCATTTAAATGGGGCTCGTGGAGTCATGATCAATTTGTCTGAAAATGCAAGGCTAACACCCCCTCCAAAAACCAAGTTCAATCATTTTTGGGGGAAAAGTATATTACCCATAAATTTGAAGTCTAATACCAACTTAAAGGTATTGGATATGAACAAGGTTATAAATCTAAGGCTAATACTCATTTAAAATGGGGCTCGTCAAGTCAGGACCATTTTCTCTAAAAATCTAAGGCTAACACCCCCTCCAAAAACCAAGTTCAATCATTTTTGAGGGAAAAGTCTATTACCCAAAAATTTTAAGTCTAATACCAACTAAAAGGTATTGGATATGAACAAGGTTAGAAATCTAAGGCAAATAATCATTTAAAATGGGGCTCGTCGAGTCAGGACCAATTTGTCCGAAAATCCAAGGCTAACACCCCCTCCAAAAACCAAGTTCTATCATTTTGGGGGGGAAAGTCTTTTACCCATAAATTTGAAGTCCAATACCAACTAAAAGGTATTGGATATGAACAAGGTTAGAAATCTAAGGCTAATAATCATTTAAAATGGGGCTCGTCGAGTTAGGACCAATTTGTCCGAAAATCCAAGGCTAACACCCCCTCCAAAAATCAAGTTCTATCATTTTTGGGGGAAAAGTCTATAAACTATAAATTTTAACTCTAATACCAACTAAAACGGCTTGGATATGAACAAGGTTAGAAATATAAGGCTAATACTCATTTAAAATGGGGCTCGTGAAGTCAGGACCAATTAGTCCGAAAATCCAAGGCTAACACCCCCTCCAAAAACCAAGTTCTATCATTTTGGGGGGAAAAGTCTATTACCCATAAATTTGAAGTCTAATACCAACAAAAAGAGATTGTATATGAACAAGATTAGAAATCTAAGGCTAATACTCATTTAAAAATGGGGCTCGTCGAGTCACGACCAATTTGTCCGAAAATCCAAGGCTAACACCCCCTCCAAAAACCAAGTTCTATCATTTGGGGGGGAAAAGTCTATTACCCATAAATTTCAGGTCTAATACCAACTGAAAGGGATTGGATATGAACAAGGTTAGAAATCTAAGGCTAATAATCATTTAAAATGGGGCTCGTCGAGTCAGGACCAATTTGTCCGAAAATCCAAGGCTAACACCCCCTCCAAAAACCAAGTTCTATCATTTTGGGGGGGAAAGTCTATAACCCTTAAATTTGAAGTCTAATACCAACTAAAAGGTATTGGATATGAACAAGGTTAGAAATCTAAGGATAATAATCATTTAAAATAGGGCTCGTCAAGTCAGGACCAATTTGTCTGAAAATGCAAGGCTAACACCCCCTCCAAAAACCAAGTTCAATCATTTTTGAGGGAAAAGTCTATTACCCATAAATTTGAAGTCTAATACCAACTAAAATGTATTGGATATGAACAAGGTTAGAAATCTAAGGCTAATACTCATTTAAAATGGGGCTCGAGAAGTCAGGACCAATTTGTCCGAAAATCCAAGGGTAACACCCCCTCCAAAAGCCAAGTTCTATCATTTTCGGGGGGAAAGTCTATTACCCACAAATTTGAAGTCTAATACCAACTAAAAGGGCTTGGATAAGAACAAGGTTAGAAATATATGGCTAATACTCATTTAAATGGGGCTCGTGGAGTCATGATCAATTTGTCTGAAAATGCAAGGCTAACACCCCCTCCAAAAACCAAGTTCAATCATTTTTGGGGGAAAAGTATATTACCCATAAATTTGAAGTCTAATACCAACTTAAAGGTATTGGATATGAACAAGGTTATAAATCGAAGGCTAATACTCATTTAAAATGGGGCTCGTCAAGTCAGGACCATTTTCTCTGAAAATCTAAGGCTAACACCCCCTCCAAAAACCAAGTTCAATCATTTTTGAGGGAAAAGTCTATTACCCATAAATTTAAAGTCTAATACCAACTAAAAGGTATTGGATATGAACAAGGTTAGAAATCTAAGGCTAATACTCATTTAAAATGGGGCTCGTGAAGTCAGGACCAATTTGTCCGAAAATCCAAGGCTAACACCCCCTCCAAAAACCAAGTTCTATCATTTTGGGGGGAAAAGTCTATTACCCATAAATTTGAAGTCTAATACCAACTAAAAGGGATTGGATATGAACAAGGTTAGAAATCTAAGGCTAATACTCATTTAAAATGGGGCTCGTCGAGTCAGGACCAATTTGTCCGAAAATCCAAGGCTAACACCCCCTCCAAAAACCAAGTTCTATCATTTTGGGGGGGAAAGTCTATTAACCATAAATTTGAAGTCTAATACCAGCTAAAAGGGATTGGATATGAACAAGGTTAGAAATATAATGCCAATACTCATTTAAATGGGGCTCGTGGAGTCATGATCAATTTGTCTGAAAATGCAAGGCTAACACCCCCTCCAAAAACCAAGTTTTATCATTTTGGGGAGAAAAGTCTATTACCCATAAATTTGAAGTCTAATACCAACTAAAAGGGATTGGATATGAACAAGGTTAGAAATCTAAGGCTAATACTCATTTAAAAATGGGGCTCGTCGAGTCACGACCAATTTGTCCGAAAATCCAAGTCTAACACCCCCTCCAAAAACCAAGTTCTATCATTTGGGGGGGAAAAGTCTATTACCCATAAATTTCAGGTCTAATACCAACTGAAAGGGATTGGATATGAACAAGGTTATAAATCTAAGGCTAATAATCATTTAAAATGGGCCTCGTCGAGTCAGGACCAATTTGTCCGAAAATCCAAGGCTAACACCCCCTCCAAAAACCAAGTTTTATCATTTTGGGGAGAAAAGTCTATTACCCATAAATTTGAAGTCTAATACCAATTAAAAGGGATTGGATATGAACAAGGTTAGAAATCTAAGGCTAATACTCATTTAAAAATGGGGCTCGTCGAGTCACGACCAATTTGTCCGAAAATCCAAGTCTAACACCCCCTCCAAAAACCAAGTTCTATCATTTGGGGGGGAAAAGTCTATTACCCATAAATTTCAGGTCTAATACCAACTGAAAGGGATTGGATATGAACAAGGTTATAAATCTAAGGCTAATAATCATTTAAAATGGGCCTCGTCGAGTCAGGACCAATTTGTCCGAAAATCCAAGGCTAACACCCCCTCCAAAAACCAAGTTCTATCATTTTGGGGGGGAAAGTCTATTACCCATAAATTTGAAGTCTAATACCAACTAAAAGGTATTGGATATGAACAAGGTTATAAATCTAAGGCTAATAATCATTTAAAATGGGGCTCGTCGAGTTAGGACTAATTTGTCCGAAAATCCAAGGCTAACACCCCCTCCAAAAACCAAGTTCTATCATTTTTGGGGGAAAAGTCTATTAACCATAAATTTTAATTCTAATACCAACTAAAAGGGCTTGGATATGAACAAGGTTAGAAATATAAGGCTAATACTCATTTAAAATGGGGCTCGTGAAGTCAGGACCAATTTGTCCGAAAATCCAAGGCTAACACCCCCTCCAAAAACCAAGTTCTATCATTTTGGGGGGAAAAGTCTATTACCCATAAATTTGAAGTCTAATACCAACTAAAAGGGATTGGATATGAACAAGGTTAGAAATCTAAGGCTAATACTCATTTAAAAATGGGGCTCGTCGAGTCACGACCAATTTGTCCGAAAATCCAAGGCTAACACCCCCTCCAAAAACCAAGTTCTATCATTTGGGGGGGAAAAGTCTATTACCCATAAATTTCAGGTCTAATACCAACTGAAAGGGATTGGATATGAACAAGGTTATAAATCTAAGGCTAATAATCATTTAAAATGGGTCTCGTCGAGTCAGGACCAATTTGTCCGAAAATCCAAGGCTAACAACCCCTCCAAAAACCAAGTTCTATCATTTTGGGGGGGAAAGTCTATTACCCATAAATTTTAAGTCTAATACCAACTAAAAGGTATTGGATATGAACAAGGTTAGAAATCTAAGGATAATAATCATTTAAAATGGGGCTCGTCAAGTCTGGACCAATTTGTCTGAAAATGCAAGGCTAACACCCCCTCCAAAAACCAAGTTCAATCATTTTTGAGGGAAAAGTCTAGTACCCATAAATTTGAAGTCTAATACCAACTAAAATGTATTGGATATGAACAAGGTTAGAAATCGAAGGCTAATACTCATTTAAAATGGGGCTCGAGAAGTCAGGACCAATTTGTCCGAAAATCCAAGGGTAACACCCCCTCCAAAAGCCAAGTTCTATCATTTTGGGGGGGAAAGTCTATTACCCACAAATTTGAAGTCAAATACCAACTAAAAGGGATTGTATATGAACAAGGTTAGAAATCTAAGTCTAAAACTCATTTAAAATGGTGCTCGTCGAGTCAGAACCAATTTGTCCGAAAATCCAAGGCTAACGCCCCCTCCTAAAACCAAGTTCTATCATTTTGGGGGGGAAAGTCTATTACCTATAAATTTGAAGTCTAATACCAACTAAGAGGTATTGGATATGAACAAGGTTAGATATCTAAGGCTAATACTCATTTAAAATAGGGCTCGTGAAGTTAGGACCAATTTGTCCCAAAATCCAAGGCTAACACCCCCTCCAAAAACCAAGTTCTATCATTTTGGGGGGAAAAGTCTATTACCCATAAATTTGAAGTCTAATACCAACTAAAAGGGATTGGATATGAACAAGGTTAGAAATCTAAGGCTAATACTCATTTAAAAAGGGGCTCGTCGAGTCAGGACCAATTTGTCCGAAAATCCAAGGCTAACACCCCCTCCAAAAACCAAGTTCTATCATTTTGGGGGGAAAAGTCTATTACCCATAAATTTGAAGTCTAATACAAACTAAAAGGGATTGGATATGAACAAGGTTAGAAATCTAAGGCTAATACTCATTTAAAATGGGGCTCGTGGAGTCACGACCAATTTGTCCGAAAATACAAGGCTAACACCCCCTCCAAAAACCAAGTTCTATCATTTTGGGGGGAAAAGTCTATTACACATAAATTTCAAGTCTAATACCAACTAAAAGGGATTGTATATGAACAAGGTTAGAAATCTAAGGCTAATAATCATTTAAAATGGGGCTCGTCGAGTGAGTACCAATTTGTCCGAAAATCCAAGGCTAACACCCCCTCCAAAACCAAGTTCTATCATTTAGGGGGGGAAAGTCTATTACCCATAAATTTGAAGTCTAATACCAACTAAAAGGTATTGGATATAAACAAGGTTAGAAATCTAAGGCTAATACTCATTTAAATGGGGCTCGTCGAGCCAGGATCAATTTGTCCGAAAATCCAAGGCTAACACCCCCTCCAAAAACCAAGTTCAACCATGTTTGGGGGAAAATTGTATTACCCATTAATTTGAAGTCTAATACCAAATAAAAGGTCTTGGATATGAACAAGGTTCTAAATCTGAGGCTAATACTCATTTAAATGGGCCTCGTCGAGCCACGATCAATTTGTCCGAAAATACAAGGCTAACACCCCCTCCAAAAACCAAGTTCAACCATGTTTGGGGGAAAACTGTATTACCCATAAATTTGAAGTCTAACAACAAATAAATAGGGCTTGGATATGAACAAGGTTAGAAATATAAGGCTAATACTCATTTAAATTGGGCTCGTCGAGTAAGGATCAATTTGTCCGAAAATCCAAGGCTAACACACCCTCCAAAAACCAAGTTCTATCATTTTTGGGGGAAAAGTCTATTACCCATAAATTTGAAGTCCAATACCAACTAAAAGGGATTGAATATGAACAAGGTTATAAATATAAGGCTAACACTCATTTAAAATGGGGCTCGTCGAGTCAGGACCAATTTGTCCGAAAATCCAAGGCTAACACCCCCTCCAAAAACCAAGTTATATCTTTTTGGGGGGGAAAGTCTAATGCCCATAAATTTCAAGTCTAATACCAACTAAAAGCGATTGTATATGAACAAGGTTAGAAATCTAAGGCAAATAATCATTTAAAATGGGGCTCGTCGAGTCAGGACCAATTTGTCCGAAAATCCAAGGCTAACACCCCCTCCAAAAACCAAGTTCTATCATTTTGGGGGGGAAAGTCTATTACCCATAAATTTGAAGTCTAATACCAACTAAAAGGTATTGGATATGAACAAGGTTAGAAATCTAAGCCTAATAATCATTTAAAATGGGACTCGTCGAGTGAGGACCAATTTGTCCGAAAATCCAAGGCTAACACCCCCTCCAAAAACCAAGTTCTATCATTTTTGGGGGAAAAGTCTATTAACCATAAATTTTAACTCTAATACCAACTAAAAGGGCTTGGATATGAACAAGGTTAGAAATATAAGGCTAATACTCATTTAAAATGGGGCTCGTGAAGTCAGGACCAATTTGTCCGAAAATCCAAGGCTAACACCCCCTCCAAAAACCAAGTTCTATCATTTTGGGGGGAAAAGTCTATTACCCATAAATTTGAAGTCTAATACCAACTAAAAGGGATTGGATATGAACAAGGTTAGAAATCTAAGGCTAATACTCATTTAAAATAGGGCTCGTGAAGTTAGGACCAATTTGTCCGAAAATCCAAGGCTAACACCCCCTCCAAAAACCAAGTTCTATCATTTTGGGGGGAAAAGTCTATTACCCATAAATTTGAAGTCTAATACCAACTAAAAGGGATTGGATATGAACAAGGTTAGAAATCTAAGGCTAATACTCATTTAAAAAGGGGCTCGTCGAGTCAGGACCAATTTGTCCGAAAATCCAAGGCTAACACCCCCTCCAAAAACCAAGTTCTATCATTTTGGGGGGAAAAGTCTATTACCCATAAATTTGAAGTCTAATACAAACTAAAAGGGATTGGATATGAACAAGGTTAGAAATCTAAGGCTAATACTCATTTAAAATGGGGCTCATTGAGTCACGACCAATTTGTCCGAAAATCCAAGGCTAACACCCCCTCCAAAAACCAAGTTCTATCATTTTTGGGGGAAAACTCTATTACCCATAAATTTGAAGTCTAATACCAACTAAAAGGGATTGCATATGAACAACGTTAGAAATCTAAGTCTAAAACTCATTTAAAATGGTGCTCGTCGAGTCAGAACCAATTTGTCCGAAAATCCAAGGCTAACACCCCCTCCAAAAACCAAGTTCTATCATTTTGGGGGATAAAAGTCTATTACCCATAAATTTGAAGTCTAATACCAACTAAAAGGGCTTGGATAAGAACAAGGTTAGAAATATAAGGCTAATACTCATTTAAATGGGGCTCGTGGAGTCATGATCAATTTGTCTGAAAATGCAAGGCTAACACCCCCTCAAAAAACCAAGTTCAATCATTTTTGGGGGAGAAGTATATTACCCATAAATTTGAAGTCTAATACCAGAGTAAAGGTATTGGATATGAACAAGGTTATAAATCTAAGGCTAATACTCATTTAAAATGGGGCTCGTCAAGTCAGGACCATTTTGTCTGAAAATCTAAGGCTAACACCCCCTCCAAAAACCAAGTTCTATCATTTTGGGGGGAAAAGTCTATTACCTATAAATTTGAAGTCTAATACCAACTAAAAGGGATTGGATATGAACAAGGTCAGAAATCTAAGGCTAATACTCATTTAAATGGGGCTCGTGGAGTCATGAACAATTTGTCTGAAAATGCAAGGCTAACACCCCCTCCAAAAACCAAGTTCAATCATTTTTGAGGGAAAAGTCTATTACCCATAAATTTTAAGTCTAATACCAACTAAAAGGTATTGGATATGAACAAGTTTAGAAATCTAAGGCTAATACGCATTTAAAATGGAGCTCGTGAAGTCAGGACCAATTTGTCCGAAAATCCAAGGGTAACACCCCCTCCAAAAACCAAAGTTCTATCATTTTGGGGGGAAAAGTCTATTACCCATAAATTTAAAGTCTAATACCAACTAAAAGGTATTGGATATGAACAAGGTTATAAACTAAGGCTAATACTCATTTAAAATGGGGCTCATCGAGTCAGGACCAATTTGTCCGAAAATCCATGGCTAACACCCCCTCCAAAAACCAAGTTCTATCATTTTGGGGGGAAAAGTCTATTACCCATAAATTTGAAGTCTAATACCAACTAAAAGGGCTTGGATAATAACAAGGTTAGAAATATAAGGCTAATACTCATTTAAATGGGGCTCGTGGAGTCATGATCAATTTGTCTGAAAATGCAAGGCGAACACCCCCTCCAAAAACCAAGTTCAATCATTTTTGGGGGAAAAGTATATTACCCATAAATTTGAAGTCTAATACCAGCTTAAAGGTATTGGATATGAACAAGGTTATAAATCTAAGGCTAATACTCATTTAAAATGGGGCTCGTCAAGTCAGGATCATTTTGTCTGAAAATCTAAGGCTAACACCCCCTCCAAAAACCAAGTTCTATCATTTTGGGGGGAAAAGTCTATTACCCATAAATTTCAGGTCTAATACCAACTGAAAGGGATTGGATATGAACAAGGTTATAAATCTTAGGCTAATACTCATTTAAATGGGGCTCGTCGAGCCAGGATCAATTTGTCCGAAAATCCAAGGCTAACACCCCCTCCAAAAACCAAGTTCAACCATGTTTGGGGGAAAATTGTATTTCCCATTAATTTGAAGTCTAATACCAAATAAAAGGTCTTGGATATGAACAAGATTCTAAATCTAAGGCTAATTCTCATTTAAATGGGGCTCGTCGAGCCAGGATCAATTTGTCCGAAAAAACAAGGCTAACACCCCCTCCAAAAACCAAGTTCAACCATGTTTGGGGGAAAACTGTATTACCCATAAATTTGAAGTCTAATAACAAATAAATAGGGCTTGGATATGAACAAGGTTAGAAATATAAGGCTAATACTCATTTAAATTGGGCTCGTCGAGTAAGGATCAATTTGTCCGAAAATCCAAGGCTAACACACCCTCCAAAAACCAAGTTCTATCATTTTTGGGGGAAAAGTCTATTACTTATAAATTTGAAGTCTAATACCAACTAAAAGGGATTGAATATGAACAAGGTTATAAATATAAGGCTAACACTCATTTAAAATGGGGCTCGTCGAGTCAGGACCAATTTGTCCGAAAATCCAAGGCTAACACCCCCTCCAAAAACCAAGTTATATCTTTTTGGGGGGAAAAGTCTATTACCCATAAATTTCAAGTCTAATACCAACTAAAAGCGATTGTATATGAACAAGGTTAGAAATCTAAGGCAAAAAATCATTTAAAATGGGGCTCGTCGAGTCAGGACCAATTTGTCCGAAAATCCAAGGCTAACACCCCCTCCAAAAACCAAGTTCTATCATTTTGGGGGGGAAAGTCTATTACCCATAAATTTGAAGTCTAATACCAACTAAAAGGTATTGGATATGAACAAGGTTAGAAATATAAGGCTAATAATCACTTAAAATGGGGCTCGTCGAGTCAGGACCAATTTGTCCGAAAATCCAAGGCTAACACCCCCTCCAAAACCAAGTTCTATCATTTAGAGGGGGAAAGTCTATTACCCATAAATTTCAAGTCTAATACCAACTAAAAGGTATTGGATATGAACAAGGTTAGAAATCTAAGGATAATAATCTTTTAAAATGGGGCTCGTTAAGTCAGGACCAATTTGTTTGAAAATCCAAGGCTAACACCCCCTCCAAAAACCAAGTTCTATCATTTTGGGGGGCAAAGTCTATTACCATAAATTTCAAGTCTAATACCAACTAAAAGGGATTGGATATGAACAAGGTTATAAATCTAAGGCTAATACTCATTTAAAATGGGGCTCGTCGAGTCACGACCAATTTGTCCGAAAATCCAAGGCTAACACCCCCTCAAAAAACCATGTTCTATCATTTTGGGGGGAAAAGTCTATTACCCATAAATTTGAAGTCTAATACCAACTAAAAGGGATTGGATATGAACAAGGTTAGAAATCTAAGGCTAATACTCATTTAAAATGGGGCTCGTGAAGTCAGGACCAATTTGTCCGAAAATCCAAGGCTAACACCCCCTCCAGAAACCAAAGTTCTATCATTTTTGGGGGAAAAGTCTATTAACCATAAATTTTAACTCTAATACCAACTAAAAGGGCTTGGATATGAACAAGGTTAGAAATATAAGGCTAATACTCATTTAAAATGGGGCTCGTGAAGTCAGGACCAATTTGTCCGAAAATCCAAGGCTAACACCCCCTCCAAAAACCAAGTTCTATCATTTTGGGGGGAAAAGTCTATTACCCATAAATTTGAAGTCTAATACCAACTAAAAGGGATTGGATATGAACAAGGTTAGAAATCTAAGGCTAATACTCATTTAAAATAGGGCTCCTGAAGTTAGGACCAATTTGTCCCAAAATCCAAGGCTAACACCCCCTCCAAAAACCAAGTTCTATCATTTTTGGGGGAAAAGTCTATTACCCATAAATTTGAAGTCTAATACCAACTAAAAGGGATTGCATATGAACAACTTTAGAAATCTAAGTCTAAAACTCATTTAAAATGGTGCTCGTCGAGTCAGAACCAATTTGTCCGAAAATCCAAGGCTAACACCCCCTCCAAAAACCAAGTTCTATCATTTTGGGGGATAAAAGTCTATTACCCATAAATTTGAAGTCTAATACCAACTAAAATGGATTGCATATGAACAAGGTTAGAAATCTAAGGCTAATAATCATTTAAAATGGGGCTCGTCGAGTCAGGACCAATTTGTCCGAAAATCCAAGGCTAACACCCCCTCCAAAAACCAAGTTCTATCATTTTGGGGGGGAAAGTCTATTACCCATAAATTTCAAGTCTAATACCTACTAAAAGGTATTGGATATGAACAAGGTTAGAAATCTAAGGCTAATAGTCATTTAAAATGGGGCTTGTCGAGTCAGGACCAATTTGTCCGAAAATCCAAGGCTAACACCCCCTCCAAAAACCAAGTTCTATCATTTTGGGAGGAAAAGTCTATTACCCATAAATTTGAAGTCTAATACAAACTAAAAGGGATTGGATATGAACAAGGTTAGAAATCTAAGGCTAATACTCATTTAAAATGGGGCTCATTGAGTCACGACCAATTTGTCCGAAAATCCAAGGCTAACACCCCCTCCAAAAACCAAGTTCTATCATTTTGGGGGGAAAAGTCTATTACACATAAATTTCAAGTCTAATACCAACTAAAAGGGATTGTATATGAACATGGTTAGAAATCTAAGGCTAATAATCACTTAAAATGGGGCTCGTCGAGTCAGGACCAATTTGTCCGAAAATCCAAGGCTAACACCCCCTCCAAAACCAAGTTCTATCATTTTGGGGGGGAAAGTCTATTACCCATAAATTTCAAGTCTAATACCAACTAAAACGTATTGGATATGAACAAGGTTAGAAATCTAAGGATAATAATCTTTTAAAATGGGGCTCGTTAAGTCAGGACCAATTTGTTTGAAAATCCAAGGCTAACACCCCCTCCAAAAACCAAGTTCTATCATTTTGGGGGGCAAAGTCTATTACCCATAAATTTCAAGTCTAATACCAACTAAAAGGGATTGGATATGAACAAGGTTAGAAATCTAAGGCTAATACTCATTTAAAATGGGGGCTCGTCGAGTCACGACCAATTTGTCCGAAAATCCAAGGCTAACGCCCCTCCAAAAACCAAGTTCTATCATTTTGGGGGGAAAAGTCTATTACCCATAAATTTCAGGTCTAATACCAACTGAAAGGGATTGGATATGAACAAGGTTAGAAATCTAAGGCTAATAATCATTTAAAATGGGGCTCGTCGAGTCACGACCAAATTGTCCGAAAATCCAAGGCTAACACCCCCTCAAAAAACCAAGTTCTATCATTTTGGGGGGAAAAGTCTATTACCCATAAATTTGAAGTCTAATACCAACTAAAAGGGATTGGATATGAACAAGGTTAGAAATCTAAGGCTAATACTAATTTAAAATGGGGCTCGTGAAGTCAGGACCAATTTGTCCGAAAATCCAAGGCTAACACCCCCTCCAAAAACCAAAGTTCTATCATTTTGGGGGGGAAAGTCTATTATCCATAAATTCGAAGTCTAATACCAACTAAAAGGTATTGGATATGAACAAGGTTATAAACTAAGGCTAATACTCATTTAAAATGGGGCTCATCGAGTCAGGACCAATTTGTCCGAAAATCCATGGCTAACACCCCCTCCAAAAACCAAGTTCTATCATTTTGGGGGGAAAAGTCTATTACCCATAAATTTGAAGTCTAATACCAACTAAAAGGGCTTGGATAAGAACAAGGTTAGAAATATAAGGCTAATACTCATTTAAATGGGGCTCGTGGAGTCATGATCAATTTGTCTGAAAATGCAAGGCTAACACCCCCTCAAAAAACCAAGTTCAATCATTTTTGGGGGAGAAGTATATTACCCATAAATTTGAAGTCTAATACCAGAGTAAAGGTATTGGATATGAACAAGGTTATAAATCTAAGGCTAATACTCATTTAAAATGGGGCTCGTCAAGTCAGGACCATTTTGTCTGAAAATCTAAGGCTAACACCCCCTCCAAAAACCAAGTTCTATCATTTTGGGGGGAAAAGTCTATTACCTATAAATTTGAAGTCTAATACCAACTAAAAGGGATTGGATATGAACAAGGTCAGAAATCTAAGGCTAATACTCATTTAAATGGGGCTCGTGGAGTCATGAACAATTTGTCTGAAAATGCAAGGCTAACACCCCCTCCAAAAACCAAGTTCAATCATTTTTGAGGGAAAAGTCTATTACCCATAAATTTTAAGTATAATACCAACTAAAAGGTATTGGATATGAACAAGGTTAGAAATCTAAGGCTAATACGCATTTAAAATGGAGCTCGTGAAGTCAGGACCAATTTGTCCGAAAATCCAAGGCTAACACCCCCTCCAAAAACAAAAGTTCTATCATTTTGGGGGGAAAAGTCTATTACCCATAAATTTAAAGTCTAATACCAACTAAAAGGTATTGGATATGAACAAGGTTATAAACTAAGGCTAATACTCATTTAAAATGGGGCTCATCGAGTCAGGACCAATTTGTCCGAAAATCCATGGCTAACACCCCCTCCAAAAACCAAGTTCTATCATTTTGGGGGGAAAAGTCTATTACCCATAAATTTGAAGTCTAATACCAACTAAAAGGGCTTGGATAATAACAAGGTTAGAAATATAAGGCTAATACTCATTTAAATGGGGCTCGTGGAGTCATGATCAATTTGTCTGAAAATGCAAGGCGAACACCCCCTCCAAAAACCAAGTTCAATCATTTTTGGGGGAAAAGTATATTACCCATAAATTTGAAGTCTAATACCAGCTTAAAGGTATTGGATATGAACAAGGTTATAAATCTAAGGCTAATACTCATTTAAAATGGGGCTCGTCAAGTCAGGATCATTTTGTCTGAAAATCTAAGGCTAACACCCCCTCCAAAAACCAAGTTCTATCATTTTGGGGGGAAAAGTAAATTACCCATAAATTTCAGGTCTAATACCAACTGAAAGGGATTGGATATGAACAAGGTTATAAATCTTAGGCTAATACTCATTTAAATGGGGCTCGTCGAGCCAGGATCAATTTGTCCGAAAATCCAAGGCTAACACCCCCTCCAAAAACCAAGTTCAACCATGTTTGGGGGAAAATTGTATTTCCCATTAATTTGAAGTCTAATACCAAATAAAAGGTCTTGGATATGAACAAGATTCTAAATCTAAGGCTAATTCTCATTTAAATGGGGCTCGTCGAGCCAGGATCAATTTGTCCGAAAAAACAAGGCTAACACCCCCTCCAAAAACCAAGTTCAACCATGTTTGGGGGAAAACTGTATTACCCATAAATTTGAAGTCTAATAACAAATAAATAGGGCTTGGATATGAACAAGGTTAGAAATATAAGGCTAATACTCATTTAAATTGGGCTCGTCGAGTAAGGATCAATTTATCCGAAAATCCAAGGCTAACACACCCTCCAAAAACCAAGTTCTATCATTTTTGGGGGAAAAGTCTATTACTTATAAATTTGAAGTCTAATACCAACTAAAAGGGATTGAATATGAACAAGGTTATAAATATAAGGCTAACACTCATTTAAAATGGGGCTCGTCGAGTCAGGACCAATTTGTCCGAAAATCCAAGGCTAACACCCCCTCCAAAAACCAAGTTATATCTTTTTGGGGGGAAAAGTCTATTACCCATAAATTTCAAGTCTAATACAACTAAAAGCGATTGTATATGAACAAGGTTAGAAATCTAAGGCAAAAAATCATTTAAAATGGGGCTCGTCGAGTCAGGACCAATTTGTCCGAAAATCCAAGGCTAACACCCCCTCCAAAAACCAAGTTCTATCATTTTGGGGGGGAAAGTCTATTACCCATAAATTTGAAGTCTAATACCAACTAAAAGGTATTGGATATGAACAAGGTTAGAAATATAAGGCTAATAATCACTTAAAATGGGGCTCGTCGAGTCGGGACCAATTTGTCCGAAAATCCAAGGCTAACACCCCTCCAAAACCAAGTTCTATCATTTAGAGGGGGGAAAGTCTATTACCCATAAATTTCAAGTCTAATACCAACTAAAAGGTATTGGATATGAACAAGGTTAGAAATCTAAGGATAATAATCTTTTAAAATGGGGCTCGTTAAGTCGGGGACCAATTTGTTTGAAAATCCAAGGCTAACACCCCCTCCAAAAACCAAGTTCTATCATTTTTGGGGGGCAAAGTCTATTACCATAAATTTCAAGTCTAATACCAACTAAAAGGGATTGGATATGAACAAGGTTATAAATCTAAGGCTAATACTCATTTAAAATGGGGCTCGTCGAGTCACGACCAATTTGTCCGAAAATCCAAGGCTAACACCCCCTCAAAAATCCATGTTCTATCATTTTTGGGGGGAAAAGTCTATTACCCATAAATTTGAAGTCTAATACCAACTAAAAGGGATTGGATATGAACAAGGTTAGAAATCTAAGGCTAATACTCATTTAAAATGGGGCTCGTGAAGTCGGGACCAATTTGTCCGAAAAATCCAAGGCTAACACCCCCTCCGAAAAACCAAAGTTCTATCATTTTTTGGGGGAAAAGTCTATTAACCATAAATTTTAACTCTAATACCAACTAAAAGGGCTTGGATATGAACAAGGTTAGAAATATAAGGCTAATACTCATTTAAAATGGGGCTCGTGAAGTCAGGGACCAATTTGTCCGAAAAATCCAAGGCTAACACCCCCTCCAAAAACCAAGTTCTATCATTTTTGGGGGGGGAAAAGTCTATTACCCATAAATTTGAAGTCTAATACCAACTAAAAGGGATTGGATATGAACAAGGTTAGAAATCTAAGGCTAATACTCATTTAAAATAGGGCTCCTGAAGTTAGGACCAATTTGTCCCAAAATCCAAGGCTAACACCCCCTCCAAAAACCAAGTTCTATCATTTTTGGGGGAAAAGTCTATTACCCATAAATTTGAAGTCTAATACCAACTAAAAGGGATTGCATATGAACAACGTTAGAAATCTAAGTCTAAAACTCATTTAAAATGGTGCTCGTCGAGTCAGAACCAATTTGTCCGAAAATCCAAGGCTAACACCCCCTCCAAAAACCAAGTTCTATCATTTTGGGGGATAAAAGTCTATTACCCATAAATTTGAAGTCTAATACCAACTAAAATGGATTGCATATGAACAAGGTTAGAAATCTAAGGCTAATAATCATTTAAAATGGGGCTCGTCGAGTCAGGACCAATTTGTCCGAAAATCCAAGGCTAACACCCCCTCCAAAAACCAAGTTCTATCATTTTGGGAGGAAAAGTCTATTACCCATAAATTTGAAGTCTAATACAAACT
The DNA here is from genome assembly GCA_029030765.1 of Salix suchowensis. Taxonomy (NCBI): domain Eukaryota; kingdom Viridiplantae; phylum Streptophyta; class Magnoliopsida; order Malpighiales; family Salicaceae; genus Salix; species Salix suchowensis. The sequence goes on along the minus strand of JAPFFH010000028.1, from coordinate 3,707,046 downwards.
AAAAGGGATTGGATATGAACAAGGTTAGAAATCTAAGGCTAATACTCATTTAAAATGGGGCTCATTGAGTCACGACCAATTTGTCCGAAAATCCAAGGCTAACACCCCCTCCAAAAACCAAGTTCTATCATTTTGGGGTGAAAAGTCTATTACACATAAATTTCAAGTCTAATACCAACTAAAAGGGATTGTATATGAACAAGGTTAGAAATCTAAGGCTAATAATCACTTAAAATGGGGCTCGTCGAGTCAGGACCAATTTGTCCGAAAATCCAAGGCTAACACCCCCTCCAAAACCAAGTTCTATCATTTTGGGGGGGAAAGTCTATTACCCATAAATTTCAAGTCTAATACCAACTAAAACGTATTGGATATGAACAAGGTTAGAAATCTAAGGATAATAATCTTTTAAAATGGGGCTCGTTAAGTCAGGACCAATTTGTTTGAAAATCCAAGGCTAACACCCCCTCCAAAAACCAAGTTCTATCATTTTGGGGGGCAAAGTCTATTACCCATAAATTTCAAGTCTAATACCAACTAAAAGGGATTGGATATGAACAAGGTTAGAAATCTAAGGCTAATACTCATTTAAAATGGGGCTCGTCGAGTCACGACCAATTTGTCCGAAAATCCAAGGCTAACGCCCCCTCCAAAAACCAAGTTCTATCATTTTGGGGGGAAAAGTCTATTACCCATAAATTTCAGGTCTAATACCAACTGAAAGGGATTGGATATGAACAAGGTTAGAAATCTAAGGCTAATAATCATTTAAAATGGGGCTCGTCGAGTCACGACCAAATTGTCCGAAAATCCAAGGCTAACACCCCCTCAAAAAACCAAGTTCTATCATTTTGGGGGGAAAAGTCTATTACCCATAAATTTGAAGTCTAATACCAACTAAAAGGGATTGGATATGAACAAGGTTAGAAATCTAAGGCTAATACTAATTTAAAATGGGGCTCGTGAAGTCAGGACCAATTTGTCCGAAAATCCAAGGCTAACACCCCCTCCAAAAACCAAAGTTCTATCATTTTGGGGGGGAAAGTCTATTATCCATAAATTCGAAGTCTAATACCAACTAAAAGGTATTGGATATGAACAAGGTTATAAACTAAGGCTAATACTCATTTAAAATGGGGCTCATCGAGTCAGGACCAATTTGTCCGAAAATCCATGGCTAACACCCCCTCCAAAAACCAAGTTCTATCATTTTGGGGGGAAAAGTCTATTACCCATAAATTTGAAGTCTAATACCAACTAAAAGGGCTTGGATAAGAACAAGGTTAGAAATATAAGGCTAATACTCATTTAAATGGGGCTCGTGGAGTCATGATCAATTTGTCTGAAAATGCAAGGCTAACACCCCCTCAAAAAACCAAGTTCAATCATTTTTGGGGGAGAAGTATATTACCCATAAATTTGAAGTCTAATACCAGAGTAAAGGTATTGGATATGAACAAGGTTATAAATCTAAGGCTAATACTCATTTAAAATGGGGCTCGTCAAGTCAGGACCATTTTGTCTGAAAATCTAAGGCTAACACCCCCTCCAAAAACCAAGTTCTATCATTTTGGGGGGAAAAGTCTATTACCTATAAATTTGAAGTCTAATACCAACTAAAAGGGATTGGATATGAACAAGGTCAGAAATCTAAGGCTAATACTCATTTAAATGGGGCTCGTGGAGTCATGAACAATTTGTCCCGAAAATGCAAGGCTAACACCCCCTCCAAAAACCAAGTTCAATCATTTTTTGAGGGGAAAAGTCTATTACCCATAAATTTTAAGTATAATACCAACTAAAAGGTATTGGATATGAACAAGGTTAGAAATCTAAGGCTAATACGCATTTAAAATGGAGCTCGTGAAGTCAGGACCAA
>JAPFFH010000028.1:3682667-3704667 GCA_029030765.1 Salix suchowensis | reverse complement strand
CCAAGGCTAACACCCTCCAAAAACCAAGTTCTATCATTTTTGGGGGGGAAAAGTCTATTACCCATAAATTTGAACTCTAATACCAACTAAAAGGTATTGGATATGAACAAGGTTAGAAATCCAAGGCTAATACTCATTTAAAATGGGGCTCGTGAAGTCAGGACCAATTTGTCCGAAAATCCAAGGCTAACACCCCCTCCAAAAACCAAGTTCAATCATTTTTGGGGGAAAGTCTATTACCCATAAATTTGAAGTCTAATACCAACTAAAAGGTATTGGATATGAACAAGTTTAGAAATCTAAGGCTAATACTCATTTAAAATGGGGCTCGTGAAGTCAGGACCAATATGTCCGAAAATCCAAGGCTAACACCCCCTCCAAAAACCAAGTACAATCATTTTTGGGGGAAAAGTCTATTACCCATAAATTTGAAGTCTAATACCAACTAAAAGGTATTGGATATGAACAAGGTTAGAAATCTAACGCTAATACTCATTTAAAATGGGGCTCGTCGAGTCAGGACCAATTTGTCCAAAAATCCAAGGCTAACACCCCCTCCAAAAACCAAGTTCTATCATTTTGGGGGGAAAAGTCTATTACCCATAAATTTGAACTCTAATACCAACTAAAAGGTATTGGATATGAACAAGGTTAGAAATCTAAGGCTAATACTCATTTAAAATGGGGCTCGTGAAGTCAGGACCAATTTGTCCGAAAATCCAAGGCTAACACCCCCTCCAAAAACCAAGTTCAATCATTTTTGGGGGAAAAGTCTATTACCCATAAATATGAACTCTAATACCAACTAAAAGGTATTGGATATGAACAAGGTTAGAAATCTAAGGCTAATACTCATTTAAAATGGGGCTCGTGAAGGCAGGACCAATTTGTCCGAAAATCCAAGGCTAACACCCCCTCCAAAAACAAAGTTCTATCATCTTGGGGGGAAAAGTCTATTATCTATCAATTTGAAGTCTAATACCAACTAAAAGGGCTTGGATATGAACAAGGTTAGAAATCTAAGGCTAATACTCCCTGTAAATGGGGGCTCGTGGAGTCATGATCAATTTGTTCGAAAATCCAAGGCTAACACCCCTCCAAAAAACCAAGTTCTATCATTTTTTGGGGGGAAAAGTCTATTACCCATAAATTTGAAGTCTAATACCAACTAAAAGGGATTGGATATGAACAAGTTTAGAAATCTAAGGATAATACTCATTGAAAATGGGGCTCGTCAAGTCGGGACCAATTTGTCTCGAAAAATCCAAGGCTAACACCCCCTCCAAAAACCAAGTTCTATCATTTTGGGGGGAAAAGTCTATTACCCATAAATTTGAACTCTAATACCAACTAAATGGTATTGGATATGAACAAGGTTAGAAATCTAAGGCTAATACTCCTGTAAATGGGGCTCGTGGAGTCATGATCAATTTGTCCGAAAATCCAAGGCTAACACCCCCTCCAAAAACCAAGCTCAATCATTTTTGGGGGAAAAGTCTATTACCTATAAATTTGAAGTCTAATACCAACTAAAAGGTATAGGATATGAACGAGGTTAGAAATCTAAGGATTATACTCATTTAAAATGGGGCTCATCAAGTCAGGACCAATTTGTCCGAAAATCCAAGGCTAACACCCCCTCCAAAAACCAAGTTCTATCATTTTGGGGGGAAAAGTCTATTACCCATAAATTTGAACTCTAATACCAACTAAAAGGTATTGGATATGAACAAGGTTAGAAATCTAAGGCTAATACTCATTTAAACTGGGGCTCGTGAAGTCAGGACCAATTTGTCCGAAAAATCCAAGGCTAACACCCCTCCAAAAACCAAGTTCAATCATTTTTGGGGGAAAAGTCTATTACCCATAAATTTGAAGTCTAATACCAACTAAAAGGTATTGGATATGAACAAGGTTAGAAATCTAAGGCTAATACTCATTTAAAATGTGGCTCGTGAAGTCAGGACCAATTTGTCCGAAAATCCAAGGCTAACACCCCCTCCAAAAACAAAGTTCTATCATTTTGGGGGGAAAAGTCTATTATCGATAAATTTGAAGTCTAATACCAACTAAAAGCGCTTGGATATGAACAAGGTTAGAAATCTAAGGCTAATACTCCTGTAAATGGGGCTAGTGGAGTCATGATCAATTTGTTCGAAAATCCAAGGCTAACACCCCCTCCAAAAACCAAGTTCAATCATTTTTGGGGGAAAAGTCTATTACCCATAAATTTGAACTCTAATACCAACTAAATGGTATTGGATATGAACAAGGTTAGAAATCTAAGGCTAATACTCATTTAAAATGGGGCTCGTGAAGTTCGGACCAATTTGTCCGAAAATCCAAGGCTAACACCCCCTCCAAAAACCAAGTTCTATCATTTTAGGGGGAAAAGTCTATTACCCATAAATTTGAACTCTAATACCAACTAAAAGGTATTGGATATGAACAAGGTTAGAAATCTAAGGCTAATACTCATTTAAAATGGGGCTCGTTAAGTCAGGACCAATTTGTCCGAAAATCCAAGGCTAACACCCCCTCCAAAAACCAAGTTCAATCATTTTTGGGGGAAAAGTCTATTACCCATAAATTTGAAGTCTAATACCAACTAAAAGGTATTGGATATGAACAAGGTTAGAAATCTAACGCTAATACTCATTTAAAATGGGGCTCGTCGAGTCAGGACCAATTTGTCCAAAAATCCAAGGCTAACACCCCCTCCAAAAACCAAGTTCTATCATTTTGGGGGGAAAAGTCTATTACCCATAAATTTGAACTCTAATACCAACTAAAAGGTATTGGATATGAACAAGGTTAGAAATCTAAGGCTAATACTCATTTAAAATGGGGCTCGTGAAGTCAGGACCAATTTGTCCGAAAATCCAAGGCTAACACCCCCTCCAAAAACCAAGTTCAATCATTTTTGGGGGAAAAGTCTATTACCCATAAATTTGAACTCTAATACCAACTAAAAGGTAATGGATATGAACAAGGTTAGAAATCTAAGGCTAATACTCATTTAAAATGGGGCTCGTGAAGGCGGGGACCAATTTGTCCGAAAATCCAAGGCTAACACCCCTCCAAAAACAAAGTTCTATCATCTTGGGGGGAAAAGTCTATTATCTATCAATTTGAAGTCTAATACCAACTAAAAGGGCTTGGATATGAACAAGGTTAGAAATCTAAGGCTAATACTCCTGTAAATGGGGCTCGTGGAGTCATGATCAATTTGTTCGAAAATCCAAGGCTAACACCCCCTCCAAAAACCAAGTTCTATCATTTTTGGGGGAAAAGTCTATTACCCATAAATTTGAAGTCTAATACCAACTAAAAGGGATTGGATATGAACAAGTTTAGAAATCTAAGGATAATACTCATTGAAAATGGGGCTCGTCAAGTCAGGACCAATTTGTCTGAAAATCCAAGGCTAACACCCCCTCCAAAAACCAAGTTCTATCATTTTGGGGGGAAAAGTCTATTACCCATAAATTTGAACTCTAATACCAACTAAATGGTATTGGATATGAACAAGGTTAGAAATCTAAGGCTAATACTCCTGTAAATGGGGCTCGTGGAGTCATGATCAATTTGTCCGAAAATCCAAGGCTAACACCCCCTCCAAAAACCAAGCTCAATCATTTTTGGGGGAAAAGTCTATTACCTATAAATTTGAAGTCTAATACCAACTAAAAGGTATAGGATATGAACGAGGTTAGAAATCTAAGGATTATACTCATTTAAAATGGGGCTCATCAAGTCAGGACCAATTTGTCTGAAAATCCAAGGCTAACACCCCCTCCAAAAACCAAGTTCTATCATTTTGGGGGCAAAAGTCTATTACCCATAAATTTGAACTCTACTACCAACTAAAAGGTATTGGATATGAACAAGGTTAGAAATCTAAGGCTAATACTCATTTAAACTGGGGCTCGTGAAGTCAGGACCAATTTGTCCGAAAATCCAAGGCTAACACCCCCTCCAAAAACCAAGTTCAATCATTTTTGGGGGAAAAGTCTATTACCCATAAATTTGAACTCTAATACCAACTAAAAGGTAATGGATATGAACAAGGTTAGAAATCTAAGGCTAATACTCATTTAAAATGGGGCTCGTGAAGGCGGGGACCAATTTGTCCGAAAATCCAAGGCTAACACCCCCTCCAAAAACAAAGTTCTGTCATCTTGGGGGGAAAAGTCTATTATCTATCAATTTGAAGTCTAATACCAACTAAAAGGGCTTGGATATGAACAAGGTTAGAAATCTAAGGCTAATACTCCTGTAAATGGGGCTCGTGGAGTCATGATCAATTTGTTCGAAAATCCAAGGCTAACACCCCTCCAAAAACCAAGTTCTATCATTTTTTGGGGGAAAAGTCTATTACCCATAAATTTGAAGTCTAATACCAACTAAAAGGGATTGGATATGAACAAGTTTAGAAATCTAAGGATAATACTCATTGAAAATGGGGCTCGTCAAGTCAGGGACCAATTTGTCCGAAAATCCAAGGCTAACACCCCTCCAAAAAACCAAGTTCTATCATTTTTGGGGGGGAAAAGTCTATTACCCATAAATTTGAACTCTAATACCAACTAAATGGTATTGGATATGAACAAGGTTAGAAATCTAAGGCTAATACTCACTGTAAATGGGGCTCGTGGAGTCATGATCAATTTGTCCGAAAATCCAAGGCTAACACCCCCTCCAAAAACCAAGCTCAATCATTTTTTGGGGGGAAAAGTCTATTACCTATAAATTTGAAGTCTAATACCAACTAAAAGGTATAGGATATGAACGAGGTTAGAAATCTAAGGATTATACTCATTTAAAATGGGGCTCATCAAGTCAGGACCAATTTGTCTGAAAATCCAAGGCTAACACCCCCTCCAAAAACCAAGTTCTATCATTTTGGGGGGCAAAAGTCTATTACCCATAAATTTGAACTCTAATACCAACTAAAAGGTATTGGATATGAACAAGGTTAGAAATCTAAGGCTAATACTCATTTAAAACTGGGGCTCGTGAAGTCGGGACCAATTTGTCCGAAAATCCAAGGCTAACACCCCCTCCAAAAACCAAGTTCAATCATTTTTGGGGGAAAAGTCTATTACCCATAAATTTGAACTCTAATACCAACTAAAAGGTATTGGATATGAACAAGGTTAGAAATCTAAGGCTAATACTCATTTAAAATGGGGCTCGTGAAGTCAGGACCAATTTGTCCGAAAATCCAAGGCTAACACCCCCTCCAAAAACAAAGTTCTATCATCTTGGGGGAAAAGTCTATTATCTATCAATTTGAAGTCTAATACCAACTAAAAGGGCTTGGATATGAACAAGGTTAGAAATCTAAGGCTAATACTCCCTGTAAATGGGGCTCGTGGAGTCATGATCAATTTGTTCGAAAATCCAAGGCTAACACCCCCTCCAAAAACCAAGTTCTATCATTTTTGGGGGAAAAGTCTATTACCCATAAATTTGAAGTCTAATACCAACTAAAAGGGATTGGATATGAACAAGTTTAGAAATCTAAGGATAATACTCATTGAAAATGGGGCTCGTCAAGTCAGGACCAATTTGTCTGAAAATCCAAGGCTAACACCCCCTCCAAAAACCAAGTTCTATCATTTTGGGGGGAAAAGTCTATTACCCATAAATTTGAACTCTAATACCAACTAAATGGTATTGGATATGAACAAGGTTAGAAATCTAAGGCTAATACTCCTGTAAATGGGGCTCGTGGAGTCATGATCAATTTGTCCGAAAATCCAAGGCTAACACCCCCTCCAAAAACCAAGCTCAATCATTTTTGGGGGAAAAGTCTATTACCTATAAATTTGAAGTCTAATACCAACTAAAAGGTATAGGATATGAACGAGGTTAGAAATCTAAGGATTATACTCATTTAAAATGGGGCTCATCAAGTCAGGACCAATTTGTCTGAAAATCCAAGGCTAACACCCCCTCCAAAAACCAAGTTCTATCATTTTGGGGGCAAAAGTCTATTACTGATGCGACCATATTATTTGATAATTTCATCCATATTTACATAGTGTTTTGCATATGTTTTGTGTATAAAATGCATTGATATTCTTTGTTTTATGTTTTGAAGGTATTTTTGGATGAAAGATGCAAAAAGGAGTAAATTGGAGGTAATTGGCAGATTTGACGTTCAGTCAATGTTTTGTGCAGAGCGGAAGCCCTAGAGATCGAAATGAAATGATTCCAGTGGCATTCGAAAGATAACATCCATAACTTTCTGGAAAGCTAAGGCAAAAGAAATAAAATAAGGAAGAGCATGAAAATCGCAGCCTTCAAAGTCAAATCTTGCAATCTGCCGATATCGACCTTTACCCATTCCAACTTCAATATCTCGAGCTACAGAAGTCCGATTGATGCAAACTCAATTGGCGTGGATTAAAGACTCAAAGACCTATAAACGCTCCAAATTGCAGCTCAAAACGATGTCATATGAAGGAGATATGAATTTTACAAGGGACAACTAAATTCTGCCAACTTAAGGAAGGACTATTTTGTAAAATAGACATTAGGGTTTCTAAGCATATATAAAGGAAAAGAGGGGCAAGGAAGTGGCGGCTAGCACAAAAGAAAACACAAAATCTTCCTCCTCCAAACTCTAAATCATGTGTTTTTCCATCTTTTTATTTAGTTGTTCAATAAACATGCAAGGCTAGACTCTTTTACTTGGTTGCAAGGACACGAAAACCTTCAGATTTCAAGAACTGTGAGATCTATTTTTACCTCAATTTTTCAGTTTATATGATGAATATGTTTGTTCTCCTATGCTTATTTTCCTATGATTGTTTATTTAATTGCTAAGAGCGGACTCGAAGTTATTATTGTAGACAATCAATTGCTAAGTTTGATATCAAAACCGGAGTTGTGGTATATGAACTTATGAAGCAACTAAGTTAATAATTGTAGCGGATCTATGTTATTAATCTTAGGGAGAACATTCAATCCAACTAAACATATATTGCGGACAATTATGTTTCTTAATCGATCAATTTATCTAGATTTTAATGCTACCATTGAATCAAATTACTAGTGCGGACACTGTGGTTGTTTGATGGTTAGGGTAAGTTTTACGGCGGATCCGTTAACGAACCAATTTTAAGAAGAGATAAATATTCAGAATATAAATTGACGTGTCATTTCCATGATCAGTTCTTATTTCTGTAGGTGGATGTTGATTTGCGACCAAGGTTTGTTTTATTGATAAATTTCGGTTTTATATATTTTTCGCTTAGTTTGCTTTAGCCTAGCCTAGACAACTTCCAACCCCCCCCAATTGCATAACATATAGCACGAAAATCTGAACTAAATCGTCCTCGTGGGATCGACCCCTTGCTTGCTCTATACTATCTTGTTTGATTTGTTTTAAGCTAGGGTAATTAATTTGTGCGACCACGACATCGCAACAATTACCCATAAATTTGAACTCTACTACCAACTAAAAGGTATTGGATATGAACAAGGTTAGAAATCTAAGGCTAATACTCATTTAAACTGGGGCTCGTGAAGTCAGGACCAATTTGTCCGAAAATCCAAGGCTAACACCCCCTCCAAAAACCAAGTTCAATCATTTTTGGGGGAAAAGTCTATTACCCATAAATTTGAACTCTAATACCAACTAAAAGGTAATGGATATGAACAAGGTTAGAAATCTAAGGCTAATACTCATTTAAAATGGGGCTCGTGAAGGCAGGACCAATTTGTCCGAAAATCCAAGGCTAACACCCCCTCCAAAAACAAAGTTCTATCATCTTGGGGGGAAAAGTCTATTATCTATCAATTTGAAGTCTAATACCAACTAAAAGGGCTTGGATATGAACAAGGTTAGAAATCTAAGGCTAATACTCCTGTAAATGGGGCTCGTGGAGTCATGATCAATTTGTTCGAAAATCCAAGGCTAACACCCCCTCCAAAAACCAAGTTCTATCATTTTTGGGGGAAAAGTCTATTACCCATAAATTTGAAGTCTAATACCAACTAAAAGGGATTGGATATGAACAAGTTTAGAAATCTAAGGATAATACTCATTGAAAATGGGGCTCGTCAAGTCAGGACCAATTTGTCTGAAAATCCAAGGCTAACACCCCCTCCAAAAACCAAGTTCTATCATTTTGGGGGGAAAAGTCTATTACCCATAAATTTGAACTCTAATACCAACTAAATGGTATTGGATATGAACAAGGTTAGAAATCTAAGGCTAATACTCCTGTAAATGGGGGCTCGTGGAGTCATGATCAATTTGTCCGAAAAATCCAAGGCTAACACCCCCTCCAAAAACCAAGCTCAATCATTTTTTGGGGGAAAAGTCTATTACCTATAAATTTGAAGTCTAATACCAACTAAAAGGTATAGGATATGAACGAGGTTAGAAATCTAAGGATTATACTCATTTAAAATGGGGCTCATCAAGTCAGGACCAATTTGTCTGAAAATCCAAGGCTAACACCCCCTCCAAAAACCAAGTTCTATCATTTTGGGGGCAAAAGTCTATTACCCATAAATTTGAACTCTAATACCAACTAAAAGGTATTGGATATGAACAAGGTTAGAAATCTAAGGCTAATACTCATTTAAACTGGGGCTCGTGAAGTCAGGACCAATTTGTCCGAAAATCCAAGGCTAACACCCCCTCCAAAAACCAAGTTCAATCATTTTTGGGGGAAAAGTCTATTACCCATAAATTTGAAGTCTAATACCAACTAAAAGGTATTGGATATGAACAAGGTTAGAAATCTAAGGCTAATACTCATTTAAAATGGGGCTCGTGAAGTCAGGACCAATTTGTCCGAAAATCCAAGGCTAACACCCCCTCCAAAAACAAAATTCTATCGTTTTGGGGGGAAAAGTCTATTATCGATAAATTTGAAGTCTAATACCAACTAAAAGGGCTTGGATATGAACAAGGTTAGAAATCTAAGGCTAATACTCCTGTAAATGGGGCTAGTGGAGTCATGATCAATTTGTTCGAAAATCCAAGGCTAACACCCCCTCCAAAAACCAAGTTCAATCATTTTTGGGGGAAAAGTCTATTACCCATAAATTTGAAGTCTAATACCAACTAAAAGGGATTGGATATGCACAAGGTTATAAATCTAAGGATAATACTCATTTAAAATGGGGCTCGTCAAGTCAGGACCAATTTGTCCGAAAATCCAAGGCTAACACCCCCTCCAAAAACCAAGTTCTATCATTTTGGGGGGAAAAGTCTATTACCCATAAATTTGAACTCTAATACCAACTAAAAGGTATTGGATATGAACAAGGTTAGAAATCTAAGGCTAATACTCATTTAAAATGGGGCTCGTTAAGTCAGGACCAATTTGTCCGAAAATCCAAGGCTAACACCCCCTCCAAAAACCAAGTTCAATTTTTTTTGGGGGGAAAAGTCTATTACCCATAAATTTGAAGTCTAATAGCAACTAAAAGGTATTGGATATGAACAAGGTTAGAAATCTAAGGCTAATACTCATTTAAAATGGGGCTCGTGAAGTCAGGACCAATTTGTCCGAAAATCCAAGGCTAACACCCCCTCCAAAAACCAAGTTCAATCATTTTTGGGGGAAAAGTCTATTACCCATAAATTTGAAGTCTAATACCAACTAAAAGGTATTGGATATGAACAAGGTTAGAAATCTAACGCTAATACTCATTTAAAATGGGGCTCGTCGAGTCAGGACCAATTTGTCCAAAAATCCAAGGCTAACACCCCCTCCAAAAACCAAGTTCTATCATTTTGGGGGGAAAAGTCTATTACCCATAAATTTGAAGTCTAATACCAACTAAAAGGTATTGGATATGAACAAGGTTAGAAATCTAAGGCTAATACTCATTTAAAATGGGGCTTGTGAAGTCAGGACCAATTTGTCCGAAAATCCAAGGCTAACACCCCCTCCAAAAACAAAGTTCTATCATTTTGGGGGGAAAAGTCTATTATCTATAAATTTGAAGTCTAATACCAACTAAAAGGGCTTGGATATGAACAAGGTTAGAAATCTAAGGCTAATACTCCTGTAAATGGGGCTCGTGGAGTCATGATCAATTTGTCCGAAAATCCAAGGCTAACACCCCCTCCAAAAACCAAGTTCAATCATTTTTGGGGGAAAAGTCTATTACCTATAAATTTGAAGTCTAATACCAACTAAAATGTATAGGATATGAAAAAGGTTAGAAATCTAAGGATAATACTCATTTAAAATGGGGCTCGTGAAGTCAGGACCAATTTGTCCGAAAATCCAAGGCTAACAGCCCCTCCAAAAACCAAGTTCTATCATTTTGGGGGGAAAAGTCTATTACCCATAAATTTGAACTCTAATACCAACTAAAAGGTATTGGATATGAACAAGGTTAGAAATCCAAGGCTAATACTCATTTAAAATGGGGCTCGTGAAGTCAGGACCAATTTGTCCGAAAATCCAAGGCTAACACCCCCTCCAAAAACCAAGTTCAATCATTTTTGGGGGAAAGTCTATTACCCATAAATTTGAAGTCTAATACCAACTAAAAGGTATTGGATATGAACAAGGTTAGAAATCTAAGGCTAATACTCATTTAAAATGGGGCTCGTGAAGTCAGGACCAATTTGTCCGAAAATCCAAGGCTAACACCCCCTCCAAAAACAAAGTTCTATCATTTTTGGGGGAAAAGTCTATTATCTATAAATTTGAAGTCTAATACAAACTGAAAGGGCTTGGATATGAACAAGGTTAGAAATATAAGGCTAATACTCCTGTAAATGGGGCTCGTGGAGTCATGATCAATTTGTCCGAAAATCCAAGGCTAACACCCCCTCCAAAAACAAAGTTCTATCATTTTGGGGGGAAAAGTCTATTACCCATAAATTTGAACTCTAATACCAACTAAATGGTATTGGATATGAACAAGGTTAGAAATCTAAGGCTAATACTCCTGTAAATGGGGCTCGTGGAGTCATGATCAATTTGTCCGAAAATCCAAGGCTAACACCCCCTCCAAAAACCAAGTTCAATCATTTTTGGGGGAAAAGTCTATTACCTATAAATTTGAAGTCTAATACAAACTAAAAGGTATAGGATATGAACAAGGTTATAAATCTAAGGATAATACTCATTTAAAATGGGGCTCGTCAAGTCAGGACCAATTTGTCCGAAAATCCAAGGCTAACACCCCCTCCAAAAACCAAGTTCTATCATTTTGGGGGGAAAAGTCTATTACCCATAAATTTGAACTCTAATACCAACTAAAAGGTATTGGATATGAACAAGGTTAGAAATCTAAGGCTAATACTCATTTAAAATGGGGCTCGTTAAGTCAGGACCAATTTGTCCCGAAAATCCAAGGCTAACACCCCCTCCAAAAACCAAGTTCAATTTTTTTTTGGGGGAAAAGTCTATTACCCATAAATTTGAAGTCTAATACCAACTAAAAGGTATTGGATATGAACAAGGTTAGAAATCTAAGGCTAATACTCATTTAAAATGGGGCTCGTGAAGTCAGGACCAATTTGTCCGAAAATCCAAGGCTAACACCCCCTCCAAAAACAAAGTTCTATCGTTTTGGGGGGAAAAGTCTATTATCGATAAATTTGAAGTCTAATACCAACTAAAAGGGTTTGGATATGAACAAGGTTAGAAATCTAAGGCTAATACTTCTGTAAATGGGGCTAGTGGAGTCATGATCAATTTGTTCGAAAATCCAAGGCTAACACCCCCTCCAAAAACCAAGTTCAATCATTTTTGGGGGAAAAGTCTATTACCCATAAATTTGAAGTCTAATACCAACTAAAAGGTATAGGATATGAACAAGGTTAGAAATCTAAGGATAATACTCATTTAAAATGGGGCTCGTCAAGTCAGGACCAATTTGTTTGAAAATCCAAGGCTAACACCCCCTCCAAAAACCAAGTTCTATCATTTTGGGGGGAAAAGTCTATTACCCATAAATTTGAAGTCTAATACCAACTAAAAGGTATTGGATATGAACAAGGTTAGAAATATAAGGCTAATACTCATTTAAAATGGGGCTCGTCAAGTCAGGACCAATTTGTCCGAAAATCCAAGGCTAACACCCCCTCCAAAAACCAAGTTCAATCATTTTTGGGGGAAAAGTCTATTACCCATAAATTTGAAGTCTAATACCAACTAAAAGGTATTGGATATGAACAAGGTTAGAAATCTAACGCTAATACACATTTAAAATGGGGCTCGTCGAGTCAGGACCAATTTGTCCAAAAATCCAAGGCTAACACCCCCTCCAAAAACCAAGTTCTATCATTTTTGGGGGGGAAAAGTCTATTACCCATAAATTTGAACTCTAATACCAACTAAAAGGTATTGGATATGAACAAGGTTAGAAATCTAAGGCTAATACTCATTTAAAATGGGGCTCGTGAAGTCAGGACCAATTTGTCCGAAAATCCAAGGCTAACACCCCCTCCAAAAACCAAGTTCAATCATTTTTGGGGGAAAAGTCTATTACCCATAAATTTGAACTCTAATACCAACTAAAAGGTATTGGATATGAACAAGGTTAGAAATCTAAGGCTAATACTCATTTAAAATGGGGCTCGTGAAGGCAGGACCAATTTGTCCGAAAATCCAAGGCTAACACCCCCTCCAAAAACAAAGTTCTATCATCTTGGGGGGCAAAGTCTATTATCTATCAATTTGAAGTCTAATACCAACTAAAAGGGCTTGGATATGAACAAGGTTAGAAATCTAAGGCTAATACTCCTGTAAATGGGGCTCGTGGAGTCATGATCAATTTGTTCGAAAATCTAAGGCTAACACCCCCTCCAAAAACCAAGTTCTATCATTTTTGGGGGAAAAGTCTATTACCCATAAATTTGAAGTCTAATACCAACTAAAAGGGATTGGATATGAACAAGTTTAGAAATCTAAGGATAATACTCATTGAAAATGGGGCTCGTCAAGTCAGGACCAATTTGTCTGAAAATCCAAGGCTAACACCCCCTCCAAAAACCAAGTTCTATCATTTTGGGGGGAAAAGTCTATTACCCATAAATTTGAACTCTAATACCAACTAAAAGGTATTGGATATGAACAAGGTTAGAAATCTAAGGCTAATACTCATTTAAAATGGGGCTCGTGAAGTCAGGACCAATTTGTCCGAAAATCCAAGGCTAACACCCCCTCCAAAAACCAAGTTCAATCATTTTTGGGGGAAAAGTCTATTACCCATAAATTTGAACTCTAATACCAACTAAAAGGTATTGGATATGAACAAGGTTAGAAATCTAAGGCTAACACTCATTTAAAATGGGGCTCGTGAAGGCAGGACCAATTTGTTCGAAAATCCAAGGCTAACACCCCCTCCAAAAACAAAGTTCTATCATCTTGGGGGGAAAAGTCTATTATCTATCAATTTGAAGTCTAATACCAACTAAAAGGGCTTGGATATGAACAAGGTTAGAAATCTAAGGCTAATACTCCCTGTAAATGGGGCTCGTGGAGTCATGATCAATTTGTTCGAAAATCCAAGGCTAACACCCCCTCCAAAAACCAAGTTCTATCATTTTTGGGGGAAAAGTCTATTACCCATAAATTTGAAGTCTAATACCAACTAAAAGGGATTGGATATGAACAAGTTTAGAAATCTAAGGATAATACTCATTGAAAATGGGGGCTCGTCAAGTCAGGACCAATTTGTCCGAAAATCCAAGGCTAACACCCCCTCCAAAAACCAAGTTCTATCATTTTGGGGGGAAAAGTCTATTACCCATAAATTTGAACTCTGATACCAACTAAAAGGTATTGGATATGAACAAGGTTAGAAATCTAAGGCTAATACTCATTTAAAATGGGGCTCGTGAAGTCAGGACCAATTTGTCCGAAAATCCAAGGCTAACACCCCCTCCAAAAACCAAGTTCAATCATTTTTGGGGGGAAAAGTCTATTACCCATAAATTTGAACTCTAATACCAACTAAAAGGTATTGGATATGAACAAGGTTAGAAATCTAAGGCTAACACTCATTTAAAATGGGGGCTCGTGAAGGCAGGGACCAATTTGTTCGAAAAATCCAAGGCTAACACCCCCTCCAAAAACAAAGTTCTATCATCTTGGGGGGGAAAAGTCTATTATCTATCAATTTGAAGTCTAATACCAACTAAAAGGGCTTGGATATGAACAAGGTTAGAAATCTAAGGCTAATACTCCTGTAAATGGGGCTCGTGGAGTCATGATCAATTTGTTCGAAAAATCCAAGGCTAACACCCCCTCCAAAAACCAAGTTCTATCATTTTTGGGGGAAAAGTCTATTACCCATAAATTTGAAGTCTAATACCAACTAAAAGGGATTGGATATGAACAAGTTTAGAAATCTAAGGATAATACTCATTGAAAATGGGGCTCGTCAAGTCAGGACCAATTTGTCTGAAAATCCAAGGCTAACACCCCCTCCAAAAACCAAGTTCTATCATTTTGGGGGGAAAAGTCTATTACCCATAAATTTGAACTCTAATACCAACTAAATGGTATTGGATATGAACAAGGTTAGAAATCTAAGGCTAATACTCCTGTAAATGGGGCTCGTGGAGTCATGATCAATTTGTCCGAAAATCCAAGGCTAACACCCCCTCCAAAAACCAAGGTCAATCATTTTTGGGGGAAAAGTCTATTACCTATAAATTTGAAGTCTAATACCAACTAAAAGGTATAGGATATGAACAAGGTTAGAAATCTAAGGATTATACTCTTTTAAAATGGGGCTCGTCAAGTCAGGACCAATTTGTCCGAAAATCCAAGGCTAACACCCCCTCCAAAAACCAAGTTCTATCATTTTGGGGGGAAAAGTCTATTACCCATAAATTTGAACTCTAATACCAACTAAAAGGTATTGGATATGAACAAGGTTAGAAATCTAAGGCTAATACTCATTTAAAATAGGGCTCGTGAAGTCAGGACCAATTTGTCCGAAAATCCAAGGCTAACACCCCCTCCAAAAACCAAGTTCAATCATTTTTGGGGGAAAAGTCTATTACCCATAAATTTGAAGTCTAATACCAACTAAAAGGTATTGGATATGAACAAGGTTAGAAATCTAAGGCTAACACTCATTTAAAATGGGGCTCGTGAAGGCAGGACCAATTTGTCCGAAAATCCAAGGCTAACACCCCCTCCAAAAACAAAGTTCTATCATCTTGGGGGGAAAAGTCTATTATCTATCAATTTGAAGTCTAATACCAACTAAAAGGGCTTGGATATGAACAAGGTTAGAAATCTAAGGCTAATACTCCTGTAAATGGGGCTCGTGGAGTCATGATCAATTTGTTCGAAAATCCAAGGCTAACACCCCCTCCAAAAACCAAGTTCTATCATTTTTGGGGGAAAAGTCTATTACCCATAAATTTGAAGTCTAATACCAACTAAAAGGGATTGGATATGAACAAGTTTAGAAATCTAAGGATAATACTCATTGAAAATGGGGCTCGTCAAGTCAGGACCAATTTGTCTGAAAATCCAAGGCTAACACCCCCTCCAAAAACCAAGTTCTATCATTTTTGGGGGGGAAAAGTCTATTACCCATAAATTTGAACTCTAATACCAACTAAATGGTATTGGATATGAACAAGGTTAGAAATCTAAGGCTAATACTCCCTGTAAATGGGGCTCGTGGAGTCATGATCAATTTGTCCGAAAATCCAAGGCTAACACCCCCTCCAAAAACCAAGTTCAATCATTTTTTGGGGGAAAAGTCTATTACCCTATAAATTTGAAGTCTAATACCAACTAAAAGGTATAGGATATGAACAAGGTTAGAAATCTAAGGATTATACTCTTTTAAAATGGGGCTCGTCAAGTCAGGACCAATTTGTCCGAAAATCCAAGGCTAACACCCCCTCCAAAAACCAAGTTCTATCATTTTGGGGGGAAAAGTCTATTACCCATAAATTTGAACTCTAATACCAACTAAAAGGTATTGGATATGAACAAGGTTAGAAATCTAAGGCTAATACTCATTTAAAATGGGGCTCGTGAAGTCAGGACCAATTTGTCCGAAAATCCAAGGCTAACACCCCCTCCAAAAACCAAGTTCAATCATTTTTGGGGGAAACGTCTATTACCCATAAATTTGAAGTCTAATACCAACTAAAAGGTATTGGATATGAAAAAGGTTAGAAATATAAGGCTAATACTCATTTAAAATGGGGCTCGTCAAGTCAGGACCAATTTGTTTGAAAATCCAAGGTTAACACCCCCTCCAAAAACCAAGTTCTATCATTTTGGGGGGAAAAGTCTATTACCCATAAATTTGAAGTCTAATACCAACTAAAAGGTATTGGATATGAACAAGGTTAGAAATATAAGGCTAATACTCATTTAAAATGGGGCTCGTCAAGTCAGGACCAATTTGTCCGAAAATCCAAGGCTAACACCCCCTCCAAAAACCAAGTTCAATCATTTTTGGGGGAAAAGTCTATTACCCATAAATTTGAAGTCTAATACCAACTAAAAGGTATTGGATATGAACAAGGTTAGAAATCTAACGCTAATACTCATTTAAAATGGGGCTCGTCGAGTCAGGACCAATTTGTCCAAAAATCCAAGGCTAACACCCCCTCCAAAAACCAAGTTCTATCATTTTGGGGGGAAAAGTCTATTACCCATAAATTTGAACTCTAATACCAACTAAAAGGTATTGGATATGAACAAGGTTAGAAATCTAAGGCTAATACTCATTTAAAATGGGGCTCGTGAAGTCAGGACCAATTTGTCCGAAAATCCAAGGCTAACACCCCCTCCAAAAACCAAGTTCAATCATTTTTGGGGGAAAAGTCTATTACCCATAAATTTGAACTCTAATACCAACTAAAAGGTATTGGATATGAACAAGGTTAGAAATCTAAGGCTAATACTCATTTAAAATGGGGCTCGTGAAGTCAGGACCAATTTGTCCGAAAATCCAAGGCTAACACCCCCTCCAAAAACAAAGTTCTATCATCTTGGGGGGCAAAGTCTATTATCTATCAATTTGAAGTCTAATACCAACTAAAAGGGCTTGGATATGAACAAGGTTAGAAATCTAAGGCTAATACTCATGTAAATGGGGCTCGTGGAGTCATGATCAATTTGTTCGAAAATCTAAGGCTAACACCCCCTCCAAAAACCAAGTTCTATCATTTTTGGGGGAAAAGTCTATTACCCATAAATTTGAAGTCTAATACCAACTAAAAGGGATTGGATATGAACAAGTTTAGAAATCTAAGGATAATACTCATTGAAAATGGGGCTCGTCAAGTCAGGACCAATTTGTCTGAAAATCCAAGGCTAACACCCCCTCCAAAAACCAAGTTCTATCATTTTGGGGGGAAAAGTCTATTACCCATAAATTTGAACTCTAATACCAACTAAAAGGTATTGGATATGAACAAGGTTAGAAATCTAAGGCTAATACTCATTTAAAATGGGGCTCGTGAAGTCAGGACCAATTTGTCCGAAAATCCAAGGCTAACACCCCCTCCAAAAAACCAAGTTCAATCATTTTTGGGGGAAAAGTCTATTACCCATAAATTTGAACTCTAATACCAACTAAAAGGTATTGGATATGAACAAGGTTAGAAATCTAAGGCTAACACTCATTTAAAATGGGGCTCGTGAAGGCAGGACCAATTTGTTCGAAAATCCAAGGCTAACACCCCCTCCAAAAACAAAGTTCTATCATCTTTGGGGGGAAAAGTCTATTATCTATAAATTTGAAGTCTAATACCAACTAAAAGGGCTTGGATATGAACAAGGTTAGAAATCTAAGGCTAATACTCCTGTAAATGGGGCTCGTGGAGTCATGATCAATTTGTTCGAAAATCCAAGGCTAACACCCCCTCCAAAAACCAAGTTCTATCATTTTTGGGGGAAAAGTCTATTACCCATAAATTTGAAGTCTAATACCAACTAAAAGGGTATTGGATATGAACAAGGTTTAGAAATCTAAGGATAATACTCATTTGAAAATGGGGCTCGTCAAGTCGGGACCAATTTGTCCGAAAATCCAAGGCTAACACCCCCTCCAAAAAACCAAGTTCTATCATTTTTGGGGGGAAAAGTCTATTACCCATAAATTTGAACTCTAATACCAACTAAAAGGTATTGGATATGAACAAGGTTAGAAATCTAAGGCTAATACTCATTTAAAATGGGGCTCGTGAAGTCAGGACCAATTTGTCCGAAAATCCAAGGCTAACACCCCCTCCAAAAACCAAGTTCAATCATTTTTGGGGGAAAAGTCTATTACCCATAAATTTGAACTCTAATACCAACTAAAAGGTATTGGATATGAACAAGGTTAGAAATCTAAGGCTAACACTCATTTAAAATGGGGCTCGTGAAGGCAGGACCAATTTGTTCGAAAATCCAAGGCTAACACCCCCTCCAAAAAACAAAGTTCTATCATCTTGGGGGGAAAAGTCTATTATCTATCAATTTGAAGTCTAATACCAACTAAAAGGGCTTGGATATGAACAAGGTTAGAAATCTAAGGCTAATACTCCTGTAAATGGGGCTCGTGGAGTCATGATCAATTTGTTCGAAAATCCAAGGCTAACACCCCCTCCAAAAACCAAGTTCTATCATTTTTGGGGGAAAAGTCTATTACCCATAAATTTGAAGTCTAATACCAACTAAAAGGGATTGGATATGAACAAGTTTAGAAATCTAAGGATAATACTCATTGAAAATGGGGCTCGTCAAGTCAGGACCAATTTGTCTGAAAATCCAAGGCTAACACCCCCTCCAAAAACCAAGTTCTATCATTTTGGGGGGAAAAGTCTATTACCCATAAATTTGAACTCTAATACCAACTAAATGGTATTGGATATGAACAAGGTTAGAAATCTAAGGCTAATACTCCTGTAAATGGGGCTCGTGGAGTCATGATCAATTTGTCCGAAAATCCAAGGCTAACACCCCCTCCAAAAACCAAGGTCAATCATTTTTGGGGGAAAAGTCTATTACCTATAAATTTGAAGTCTAATACCAACTAAAAGGTATAGGATATGAACAAGGTTAGAAATCTAAGGATTATACTCTTTTAAAATGGGGCTCGTCAAGTCAGGACCAATTTGTCCGAAAATCCAAGGCTAACACCCCCTCCAAAAACCAAGTTCTATCATTTTTGGGGGAAAAGTCTATTACCCATAAATTTGAACTCTAATACCAACTAAAAGGTATTGGATATGAACAAGGTTAGAAATCTAAGGCTAATACTCATTTAAAATGGGGCTCGTGAAGTCAGGACCAATTTGTCCGAAAATCCAAGGCTAACACCCCCTCCAAAAACCAAGTTCAATCATTTTTGGGGGAAAAGTCTATTACCCATAAATTTGAAGTCTAATACCAACTAAAAGGTATTGGATATGAACAAGGTTAGAAATCTAAGGCTAATACTCATTTAAAATGGGGCTCGTGAAGTCAGGACCAATTTGTCCGAAAATCCAAGGCTAACACCCCCTCCAAAAACAAAGTTCTATCATCTTGGGGGGAAAAGTCTATTATCTATCAATTTGAAGTCTAATACCAACTAAAAGGGCTTGGATATGAACAAGGTTAGAAATCTAAGGCTAATACTCCTGTAAATGGGGCTCGTGGAGTCATGATCAATTTGTTCGAAAATCCAAGGCTAACACCCCCTCCAAAAACCAAGTTCTATCATTTTTGGGGGAAAAGTCTATTACCCATAAATTTGAAGTCTAATACCAACTAAAAGGGATTGGATATGAACAAGTTTAGAAATCTAAGGATAATACTCATTGAAAATGGGGGCTCGTCAAGTCGGGACCAATTTGTCCGAAAATCCAAGGCTAACACCCCCTCCAAAAACCAAGTTCTATAATTTTTGGGGAAAAGTCTATTACCCATAAATTTGAAGTCTAATACCAACTAAAAGGGATTGGATATGAACAAGGTTAGAAATCTAAGGCTAATACTCCTGTAAATGGGGCTCGTGGAGTCATGATCAATTTGTTCGAAAATCCAAGGCTAACACCCCCTCCAAAAACCAAGTTCAATCATTTTGGGGGGAAAAGTCTATTACCCTATAAATTTGAAGTCTAATACCAACTAAAAGGTATAGGATATGAACAAGGTTAGAAATCTAAGGATAATACTCATTTTAAAATGGGGCTCGTCAAGTCGGGACCAATTTGTCAGAAAATCCAAGGCTAACACCCCCTCCAAAAACCAAGTTCTATCATGTTTTGGGGGGAAAAGTCTATTACCCATAAATTTGAACTCTAATACCAACTAAAAGGTATTGGATATGAACAAGGTTAGAAATCTAAGGCTAATACTCATTTAAAATGGGGCTCGTGAAGTCAGGACCAATTTGTCCGAAAATCCAAGGCTAACACCCCCTCCAAAAACCAAGTTCAATCATTTTTGGGGGAAAAGTCTATTACCCATAAATTTGAAGTCTAATACCAACTAAAAGGGTATTGGATATGAAACAAAGGTTAGAAATATAAGGCTAATACTCATTTAAAATGGGGCTCGTCAAGTCAGGACCAATTTGTTTGAAAATCCAAGGTTAACACCCCCTCCAAAAACCAAGTTCTATCATTTTGGGGGGAAAAGTCTATTACCCATAAATTTGAAGTCTAATACCAACTAAAAGGTATTGGATATGAACAAGGTTAGAAATCTAAGGCTAATACTCATTTAAAATGGTGCTCGTCAAGTCGGGACCAATTTGTCCGAAAAATCCAAGGCTAACACCCCCTCCAAAAACCAAAGTTCTATCATTTTTGGGGGAAAAGTCTATTACCCATAAATTTGAAGTCTAATACCAACTAAAAAGGGATTGGATATGAACAAGGTTAGAAATCTAAGGCTAATACTCATTTAAAATAGGGGCTCGTGAAGTCGGGACCAATTTGTCCGAAAATCCAAGGCTAACACCCCCTCCAAAAACCAAGTTCAATCATTTTTTGGGGGAAAAGTCTATTACCCATAAATTTGAAGTCTAATACCAACTAAAAGGTATTGGATATGAAAAAGGTTAGAAATCTAAGGCTAATACTCATTTAAAATGGGGCTCGTGAAGTCAGGACCAATTTGTCCGAAAATCCAAGGCTAACACCCCCTCCAAAAACCAAGTTCAATCATTTTTGGGGGAAAAGTCTATTACCCATAAATTTGAAGTCTAATACCAACTAAAAGGTATTGGATATGAACAAGGTTAGAAATCTAAGGCTAATACTCATTTAAAATGGGGCTCGTGAAGTCAGGACCAATTTGTCCGAAAATCCAACGCTAACACCCCCTCCAAAAACCAAGTTCTATCATTTTTGGGGGAAAAGTCTATTACCCATAAATTTGAAGTCTAATACCAACTAAAAGGTATTGTATATGAACAAGGTTAGAAATCTAAGGCTAATACTCATTTAAAATGGGGCTCGTGAAGTCGGGACCAATTTGTCCGAAAATCCAAGGCTAACACCCCCCTCCAAAAACCAAGTTCTATCATTTTTGGGGGAAAAGTCTATTACCCTATAAATTTGAAGTCTAATACCAACTAAAAGGGTATTGCATATGAACAAGGTTAGAAATCTAAGGCTAATACTCATTTAAAATGGGGCTCGTCAAGTCGGGACCAATTTGTCCCGAAAATCCAAGGCTAACACCCCCTCCAAAAACCAAGTTCTATCATTTTTGGGGGGAAAAGTCTATTACCCATAAATTTGAAGTCTAATACCAACTAAAAGGTATTGGATATGAACAAGGTTAGAAATCTAAGGCTAATACTCATTTAAAATGGGGCTCGTGAAGTCGAGGACCAATTTGTCTGAAAATCCAAGGGCTAACACCCCCTCCAAAAACCAAGTTCAATCATTTTTGGGGGAAAAGTCTATTACCCCTAAATTTGAAGTCTAATACCAACTAAAAGGTATTGGATATGAACAAGGTTAGAAATCTAAGGCTAATACTCATTTAAAATGGGGCTCGTGAAGTCAGGACCAATTTGTCCGAAAAGCCAATGC